>JABUQX010103101.1:0-25000 GCA_015478945.1 Trachelipus rathkii | reverse complement strand
AGGAGGAATAAGAATGAATGGTGTTTGGAACCCGCCGGAGGTGGTTCCCTAACTGAAATAAAAGAAGTTTAAATGCACGGAGTGCATAAGAGAAGATGGAGGAATGAGGAAGGAGGAAGAAGGAAGAACGAGAAAGAAGGAAGAATGGTGTTTGGAACCCGCCGGAGGCGGGTCCAACTGAAATAAACAGAAGTGTTGTAGGAACAGTGCATAAGAAAAGATGAGGAAGGAAGGAGGAGGATGGAGAAAGGAGACAGAGAAGAAGACAGAGTTGGTACCGGCACCAGTGCAGGAACCGATACGGTTCTGAGTTAGTAAACGATTTTTAAAATTTTCAAAAGATTTTCAAAATCTCGTTTTCTTTTTATAATCGTCAACTAAAATATATAGTTTGTCCTATTTTTATTTTATAGCAGTTTTCAATTTTATAAGTTTTACTAATGTTCATTCTTTATGTTTTGTAATTTTTGTTTCAATTTAATTTTTTTTAATACTTTATTTGTTTTTAAAACATTTTTTTTTATATAATCGTCAACTAAAAATATATTTTTGCTATTTTTAATTATAAGTTCATAAAAAAAAAGTATTAATACATTGTTTCATTCTTTATTTTTTTTATTTTTGTTTTTCAATTTAAATTTTTTTTTTTTAATTACTCTTATTTGTTTAAAAACAATTTTGTTTACTAAAAAATTATTCTTTTATGTTTATAACGTAAAATTTGCATTTTTTACATATCCTAAAGGCAGTAAACAGTAAATCAGTTAATCAATACCACCCACTCTATCCTCCTACCCATCAAATATATCAAACTAATAAACTTATTAATCCATTGCCATCTTTGATTCATGTCATATTTTTATATAAATAACATAAAATATATTTTCTTTGCTGTTGCTGTTGTTGCATTTGTTGCATTGTTGTTGCATTTGTTGCAGTTGTTGTTGTTGTTGGTTGTTTGTTGTTGTTGTTGTTGTTTGTGTTGTTGTTTGTTGTTGTTGTTGTTGTTTGTTGTCGTTGTTGTTGTTGGTTTATGTTAAGTATATCAAACGTTCAAGTAAATGAAAATATACAACACTTTTTTCAAACATATCTCAAAAATATTAATTTAATTTACATTAACACTTGTATATCGAAACTAAACAAAAACATATCTCATCCTAGCCTAACTGACATACAGCATCCATTAACAAGGTAACTAAAATTAGAAGTTTCAACTTCACAGCAGAAGTCAGCATACCAATTCTCGGTCTTTACTATGCACAGCCGACCAAAAAATATTATATTATTATTATTATTATATTATTATTATTATTTATTTTAGTAATATTATTATTATTATTATTATTATTATTATTATTATTATTATTGATTATTATTATTATTATTATTATTATTATTATTAATTATTCCACCATAGGATCTCGACAACACTCATACGCGTGCGATCACGTTGGCTCAGTCCACAACTAAAACAGCTTGTAGGTAATTGTCTCTCTACCAGACACTAAACATTACGTAATCTTGTTAGCTCAAGGGAATAGTCATCAGAGACTGTATTCTGCTATGGCCCATCAACGGACAGCCAATGACCATTTGAGGAATGACTATTATCTAATATCCTTTTACACAAACATTGAGAAGGTAATATGAGATTCTAATACTTGTTCAATATCTTTTGACATATGAGAAGGGTAACAAGATTTATTACTTTGTTACCAATATCTTTTGACACATGTGAAGGGTAACAAGATTTATTACTTTTCTCTCCAGTATCTTTTGAACTATGAGAAGGGGTAACAGATTTATTACTTTTTTCTCCACATATTTTTGACACATGAGAAGGGTTAATAGATTTGATTACTTTTTCTCCCAATTACTTTTGACACATGAGAAGGCCAACGAGATTTTATTACTTTTGTCCTTACTTAACATATGTTTTTATCTTAAACAGTAGTTTTTATTATTATTATTATTATTGATCTATTATATTATTATTATTATTATTATTATTTATTATTAATTATTATTTTATTATTATTTTATTACTATAAGGTATAGTGAACATACAAATCTAACATACAATACACACACACACACACACACACACACACAACACACCACACACACAGCAACCATCAATAATGTATAGACCAACTTTACTTAATACATTGAAACCGCGGCATCATCGTACTAAACTTACTGATCACAATGAGCTGCTGTTTCTAGTGATGTCGAAGCAGATGTGTTAATTTTCTAAACGTTCGTTGTTAAGACATTTACATATTCACCTGTTAAATATAAACATTTCAATTTGTATGTATTTCTTTTACGTTTCTATTATTCTTTACATGAATATTTTGTTAAATTAGTTTATTTATTTATTTATAGTTTATTTATTTTTATTTTTATTTCTTTCTGCAATCTAAATCTCCAATTGGTTTATTTATTTTTGTTTAATTCTGTTTAAAACATTTTGTTTTAACTAAAGATTCATTTCATTTTATGTTTATAACTTAAAAAAAAATTTGCCATTTTTTACATACTTTAAATCAGTAAGCAGTAAATCAGTAAATCAAACTGCCTTCCAGCCACCTTCCTACCATCTCCATGATCTATTGATCTTTGATCTATTAATCTATTGATTCAAGTCATATTTTGTACAACATCAACTTCTTACTTTATTTTTATTCTTTGTTTTGTTCTTCTTTAAAACATTTTGTTTTAACTAATTTTCATTTATGTTTATATTAAAATTTTTTGCATTTTACATACTTTAAATCAGTAAGCAGTAAATCAGTTAACTCAAACTGCTCCTCCTACCAGGGAGGGGTAGGGTGTGTGGTTCGATCGATTGATCTATTGATCTATTGACTCGTTGATCTATGATATCTTTGATTCAAGGTCATAGTTTTGTAATTAAAAATGGTTATATTTTTACATACTTTAAAAGCAGTAAATCAGTAAATCAGTTAATCAAGCAGCCCACCAGTCACCCTCCTACCCTTCCATTGATCTATTGATCTATTGGACTATTGATCTATGGATCTATTGGATTCAAGTCATATTTTGTAATAACATAACATAAAATAAATTCTTTGCTGTAGCTGGTGTTGTTGAAATGTTGCGTTTGTTGTTGCAGTTTGTAGATGTTGTTGTTGTTGAAGGTTGTTGTTGTTGTTGTTGTTGTTGTGTTGTTGTTGTTGTTGTGTTGTTGTTGTTGTTGTTTTGTTTGTTGATGTTGTTGCTTGTTCTGTGTTTAAATATATCAACGTTCAAGTTAAATGACAATTACAACACTTTTTCAAACATATCTGCTAAAATGGTAACTAAAATTAGAAATTTGAACTTACGCAGCAGAAAGGTAGCATAGCAATCTTCAATCTTTACTTATTCACGACCGACCAAAAATTATTATTATTTTATTTATGTATTATTATGCTATTATTATTATATTAGTTATTATTGATTGATTATTATTATTTTATTATTATTATGTATTATGGTATTTATCTTAATTATTATTATTATATCAACTAGTATAACTATAAATGTATATGAACATAACAAACCTACCATACCATCACACTACACACACACACACACTACATCGAAACACTTTCAGAAGGAACATGAATTATTTTTAGGCTTATTGCCGTTTAGACTCCGGCGCCCTTTCAGAAATAACAACACGAACAATGAAAATGATTTTATGCTATAGCCACTTGGCAGTAAAGTGATGTAATACTATTATATTTATTAAAGACAAAACATGTAAGGTTTGGCAAACGGCGCATCATACCGATCGATTTTTTGACAACACTGTTAGATTTGGGTGCTGATTATATTAAACTGAAGCGAGCTAACTCGAGCTCATTCTTATCAAGAGCTCTGAGATCAACACTTTAAGGGGACATTCGTTAGATTCTGTAGTATCATTAACCAAGTTTTTTTATATCTACACATGAGGATTTTTCAAAGTCAATACTTATTAGAGAAGTAAGTGTGTTTCTTTAAATATATATATATATATAATATAATATATTATATATATATTATATATATATAATATAGTATATATAATATATATATAATATAGATATATTGATATAATAATATATAATATATATACTATATATATATATATAATGATATATTTCTCTTTAAAAATGAGATTGGTATCACATCTTGGAACCAAAATAATTAATAACGTAAGGTGATTAAGCTACATTAGTTAATTACCATTGGAGGGTAAACTAATTTATGATACATATGTCGAAAAACGTGATTCTTTCCCAGAAACGTGTTTGAATATAACACTGGGTAAAAAGCATCCTTCCGTGTTTCGTTATCGACGCAACGATTACAAATGGTATGTTGCTATGTAGATATATTTAATATAAGGAATGGAAATACTATGCTTAAACTAATATATTGCTGACATAGTGGGACCTAATGTAGTGAAACATGACCTTAATTGTTACTGTATCTAAAAATAATGAATATTCATTGCAGGCTAATCCTAAGATAATGATTCCTGGGATAAAGAATAGGAAGACCACTATAACCGACATAACGCACATCTCTGTAGAGAAACTTAAAAAGACAATGGAACGTCATACATACGAAGTAAAGGTTATTGATCAAAGCTTCTTCCATGGACCAAGAGATCTTGAAGCATCGTTCTGCGAAATGGTTTTAGTGAAGTCGTTGATGGCTGTTAATTAAAAGACTAGAATATGATAGTAACATACGTAATGGGGTTGAATTAATTTCACGTTTTCGGTGAATAACAATCACGCCTGCCAGGAAATATTATGTCAACATCAGTTATAAGAGATGAATATTAGACAATATTGCGGTTGAAGAGATGATGAGACGGCTTTGAAGCGTTCAAATGTCCAGTCCGGTTGACAAGGCTACCTTCTACCAAAATTCAAAGTAGTAGCATACTGTGGTTCATGATAGGCAAAAGGAAAAGTAATGATGTACAACTATACATTCGTACTCTTATTTCATAGTTCCAATCATCGTTACATTAGTAAATACAGTTCATCTATCGAAAGGAGCTGTAGGTTGTGCTTTCAAAGCTGAATTCCACAGAAGGGAAATAGCTCGTGAATGTGTAGAGACCAAAAATATTCATTCGTATGCAATTGAGAAAGCTGCAAAAACATTAGCTAAAGAATGTGGTATGGAATAAACAGATTCTTTCATAGTAACTGAACTTTGAAAAAATCGAGAATATCGAAAAATGTCGAATAGTCGTATTTGTCCTGAAGGTAACGGAGTAAAGATACTTTATAATTCCTCTAATGAGACAGAGACGACCCCTTATACATTATCGGTCATGATCGGAGTTAATCAGTTACTATGCTGGTAACAGAAGATAAAGTTAAAGTTGATGTTTGAAGAATACCAAAAAAACACAGGGCAGATATGAGTGGCATACTTTTGCAACTTCTTGCTACACATTCAATAGTACTAATATAGCGCATAAATTAGATTGTAACATAACGGATGTTAAGACAGTGTTCTAGATCTGATAGTGTCGAGGTTCATTCATCACGAAGGTATTCCATGCGTGTAATGAATGTAATCGTGAATTTTATAGCATTCCGAATTGCTATAAAAACACAAGATAATAATACGGTGTAAGAAATTAAGATTGTAAACTCTGCTTGAACCAATAAAAGGACTGATCTATGGTAGTTTTCAACACGACTGCACAAAGCTTTATTGCAAAACATGCAGTAAATTTATACGAGCCTAAAGAAGATGAATACCATATATGTTAACATGAGAAAAAGAAAAATAAGAGAAGGATGATAAGAATGATACATGATCCTGAGGTTTAGTACATGTTACTACATATCGGAGACATACCAGGAAGATAAAGGTTATGTGGTAAAGGAAGAAGAATAATAGATTTGCGTCCTTATTTACTGGTAAGCCAGATGATATGTGATGTTGGTACAGATGAGCGAAGGGAACAAGTATGTTCCACATTGCGTCCAAGACAAGAAACATTAATTAGAGGCTGGGGGGGGGAAAAAAAAAAAAAACAGGGAAAAAAAAAACCCCTGGGGCTGTAGGAAATTTCATCGATTTTCTAATGGACTTTTCAAGTAAAAGATCTAATTTAGATCTTTTACTTTTGACATAACGGTGGTAAATTTGATCACCAGTTCGTATACGCTGCATTATTGACCCCCCAGTTCAAAATCTATCAGCAGCAAATCCTATAAAAGATGCAAAAAGATAATTTCATTGAAAACCAGGAAGTAGTCGTCAGCAATCCGATTATGATTTTACACCATGGTGCATTGAAAATGCTTGCCTAAATGCATGGGTTTGTTTGTGAAAAAGACAATTCCAAGGGTTTTTCTTTCCCTATACAATTTTAAAATGAAAACACCTTGAATTATAAAGGACTTATTCAGATAAGAAATTCTTCGAAATAGAAAAAATGTCAACAGATGAAAAGCAAGCATTTGACGAATACTATAATAAGTTTATAGGTAAGGAATACATTTCTCCATTCTCTTTAATTTTAATTTTGATACCGAGGTAAAGTTATTTTTTGCCATTTCTTTGATGTTGCATTAAAACGTGCGGGAATTGATTGTCTAAATTTAACAACAACAATTTGCATTTCTTATGTTGCTTACACTTTATAAAAATGTGTTATGCTGAGGAAAAAATTACTATGCTAAGGTAAAGAGAACCCTAAACCATTCACCTAATGAAGCAATTCGTTGGTGATGTATGTCAGGAAAAAGTTGAACAATATAGAACATAAGGCACGCTCGCAAACGTGGAGAGAAACGGGTGTTCAAATAAGAAACAAGTGGTTTTCCCTGACGGGTCGGAGATATGTGAAACGGTATGAAAACTGTGTTTTCCTATACCATGGTTGTGCATTTAAAAACATAAAAGGTTTGTAATAAAGGAAAAAGTACGCTGCAAGCGGTATTGGCTGTTGACCGTTACAATCTCACCATGAAAGTACAAGAAATAGGCAAAAGGAAGCCGGGTTTAAGGGTCATAAGCGTGTGTGGGAATCGCGAATGGAAGGTCACAAAAGACGCCAGATCATTGCAGATCCTAATCATACAGATGAAAATATAAGCATCAGTGAATATATTCAACGTCTTAGTAATGATGTTGTTAACAACAGGCTCATAATTGATAATTCATTGCTTGGAGGCCGTACTGAACCCTTCATACATTACTATCCTCCAACTAAAGGAAAGAAGATCATGTATTTAGACTATACATCACTTTATCCTTATGTTCAGAAGCGAATGAAATACCCTTGTGGTCCCCCAAAAAAACTAATAGGTGATAAAGTACCAGACATTGAATCATTCAAGAATGGTCTCAATGACAAATATTTCGGCGCAGCTTACATTAAGATTCTTCCTCCTCAAGACTTATACATCCCTGTCCTAGCTGAACGAACCAAAAATAAACTAATATTTCCACTCTGTGTAAAACGTGTTAAAGATAATAGCTCGAAATGCAATCATGATGAGAATGAACGAGCCATTGAACGTTATACACAACAACTGAAAATTCAATTAGGGACAATCGCAGAACGGACTGTCAACGCGGTTATTACTGAGAATATTATGGTAGAGTTAACGTGTGAGAGAGAGGAGTTCTTTTATTTGTAGATCAGGATATGTGTAACCACTACATAGCGGATAAAAAGAAAACACGCAGTAGCTAGAGGAAGACTGAAAGTGACTTCACGAGGTATGATCCTACGGAATTTCACGGAGGAAAAAACTTAAAGATTAGCTGCTAGTCTAGTGCGTAGGTGTGTGAAGATAAGGTAAAGGTGATCTCCGAACATGTGATAGCTGAACTAAAAAATCTGGGATGGCACGATCATTGGCAAAATTGTGTCTCCAATTCTCTTATGGTGAAAATTTGCTGAAAATACAAACCTACAAGAGAAGATGTAGTATTTACTAGTGATAAACAAGTATGGGAATTAATCAACCAAAGCGATATTGAAGTCCCTAGCGTTATACCAATAGGCAGTAAATATGTTTTGTGACAGTTGTAAAAAATGCGCTAGCCGAACGATCATCAACTGCTACAAATATTCCTATCGCATCGTTTACAACTGCATATGCACGTATAAAATTATATGAGTTACTTAACCAAGTGAAAAACAATGGAGGCATTGTACTGCGATACAGACTGTTGTATTTTGTCGCTGGTGAAAACGATGAAGTTCCTGAAACAGGAACTTTTTAGGGTGAACTAACAGATGAAATAGCAGATTACGGTCCTGAGCCCATACGGTGATTGCTTTTGGTCATGTACTGGAACCTAAGTCTTATGGCTGTTTGGAACACAAACTAGCAAATGATGTGTATCTCATATAGGTAAATTACCAAAGCCTTCCAACCCAATAAAGAAAACAAAAGATACTATGTTATTCTTCAAAACTGCCCTAAAAGTTTGCGTGTAGGATCATAGTTCCTGAAGAATAGTAAATAGGCCAGATGAGTCATTGTATGATGACTATCAAAACCATGATCGTTATCAGTGAACGAGCCAATGCATGAAATACAATGGGATATAATCGATGAAGATGATGGGTACGAAACGATGACCTAGCCTCATAAAAAGGCAGCTGCGAATAGACGAATCACAGAATCCCTAATGCTAATTTACACGGAGTTAACAGAGGAGTTGGCAACAAATTTTTTTTTTCCTACTTACAATTTTCAAACCCGCAAATATGAGCAGTCACTCTACTTCTTCGGGTCAAGAACTGATGCAACATACAGCAGAATAAGCGGTTTCTATCAAAAATTCCTTTTCGAGACAGCAACCCCCCGCCTCCCCCCCTGCCCCCCCCCCGTGCTATGGGTTGAGGGCACTTTTAAATCTCCATTTAATATTACTTATAAATATCCATCTATGTTTATTGTGCTGATGTTTTAATGTTTTCTATGTACAAATAATTAATTAAAAAATAATAAATATGTAAATAAAACTTTATTTTTATACCTCTATTATATTATCAAGGACTGGGTTGGTGAGGGACATGTGTGTGTGTGTGTGTTTGTTGGTGTAAATGTGTGTGTGTGTGTGTGTGTGTGTGTGGTGTGTGTGTGTGTGTGGGTGGTGTGTGTGTGTTGTGTGTGTGTGTGTGTGTGTGTGGTATCGTGGTGCAGAATCTAACGAATGTGCCTTAAAAGTGTTGATCGTCAGAGCTCTTGATTAAGAATGGAGCCTTCGAGTAGCTTCGTCGATCTTATATAGGTAACTCAGCACCCAAATCTTATTACAGAGGTGTTGTCCAAAATGTCGCACTCTGCAATGAATGCGCACGTTGCAAAACCTACCAGTTTGTTAATTAATATAAATAAAGTATTACATCAACTTTATGCAAGTGGGCTATAGCGATCAATAATCATTTTCATAGTTTTCGTGTTGTTATTTTTCTGAAAGGGCGCGGGAGTCTAAAACGGAATAAGCCTAAAAAATATTTCATGTTACCTTCTGAAGGTGTATATATGACGTGTGTGTGTTGTGTGTGTGTGTGTAATGGTATGGTTAGGTTTGTGTTATTTTGTTCATAACATATAACTAGTTGATAGAATAAATTAATATAATAATAAAATAATAATAATAATAATAATAATATAATACTTATAATACTTTAATAATAATAGTAATACCTAATAATAATAATAATAGACAATTAATAATAATAAATATTTTGTGGTCCCGGGTCGGATGTATAGTGAAAGGGGATTGAGAATTGGCTTTGCTACTTCTGCTGGTAATTTCAAAAATGTCTAATTTTTAGTTTAGCGATTTCTGAGATGTTTGAAAAAAGTGTTTGTATATGTTCATTTAACTGAAACGTTTGATATATTAACAAACAAAGAACAACAACACAACAACAAACAATCAACAAACAACAACAACAACAAACAACAACAACAACAACACAACAACACAACATCAATTTCGAACAACTAACAACATACTACAACCTGCAACAACATGCAACAAAAACGCAACATTTCAACAAACACCCAGCTACATGAACAGAATTTATTTTATGTTATGTTATAAGCCCAAAAATAGGCACCTTGAAATCAAGTGAATCCATAGATCAAATAGATGCAATAGATCATGGAAGGCGACGGAAGGGTGAACTGGTTGGCGCCTGTTTGGATTAACTGATTACTGATTTTACTGCTTTAAAAGTATTAAAGTATAACAGTTTAACTTTACAAAATAGTGACTTGAATCCATAATCAATTAGATCAATCGATGCAATAGATTCAATAGTGCAATAGATCAATAGAATAGATCAAATAGATCAATAGATCAATTAGATCATCGGAAGGGTAGGGAGGGCAGTTGATTACACTGATTTAACTGCCTTTATTGATTTAAAGTATGATAAAAAGGGGCAAATTTTTTTAAGTTTAAACATAAAATGAAATAGATTTTAGTTAAAACAAAAATGTTTAAAGAAAAACAAAAGCAAAATAATAATAATTTTTTGTGTTATGTTGTACAAAATATGACTTGAATCAAGTAGATCAATAGATCAATAGATCATAGATAATTAGATCATGAATGGTTAGGAAATGTGGCTGGAAGCGTTTGATTTTACTGGATTTACTGCTTTAGAGCATTTAAAGTATGTTATGAAATTTCCATTGAAATCATAATGAAAACCAATCATGAAACTAATTATAGTTAAAACAAAAAAATTTTAAAACGTTTCAAAATTTATAAAAGTTTTAAAAATATTTAAATTTTTTTTCATAGAATTACAAAACTAAAATAGTTTGACAAAAATAGATAGAAGTGAGAGTATAAGCTTTTTTTGAGAACGCAAAGTAAGAATGTAAAGGAATAAGTAGGAAATCGTGAGGAAAATCGTAACAATTGGATGAATGCTTGATAGGTTAACTTGTGAAGAATGTAAATGTCTTACAACGACGTCTAGAAAATGTAACACATGCTGCTGACATCGATAGGGAAACAGCAGTCATGTTGATCAGTAAAGGTGTATACGGGCGATGCCGGTTAATGCTACGTTCAAGTCAGTGTTATAATTATTCGTGTGTGTGTGTGTGTGTGTGTGTGTGTGTAGTGTATGGTTAGATTGTGTTATGTCATATACATGATAGTTGGTGATATAAAATAATAATAATTAATAAATAGTGGATCATAAGTTATTACTTTTGTTTAGTTTTATTATTACAATATTAATAAATCAAATAATACTAAAAAATAATAATATATATAATGAACTCAAAATGTTTGTAATTAAAATTAACTGCTTTAAGATTAAAAATGTAATGAGGGACCAGAGTATAATTCTCGTGTGGCACTCTCATGTGTCAAAAGAATTGGAAAAAGGTAATGAAAGTCTATTGACCGCTTATCATGGTGTCGAAAAGATATTGGGAAAAAGTATAAGTATTCGTTACGGCTTTCTCATGTGTCAGAAGATATTGAGAAAAGTAATACATCTTGTTAGCGCATCTCATGTGTAAAAAGAATTGGGAGAATAATAATCTGTTAACCCTTCCTCATGGTGGTCAAAAGATATTGGGAGTAAAAGTAAATAACCTTGTTACCTTCTGATGTGTACAAAATATTGGAGAGGAAAGCATAAATCTTTGTTACCCTGCTCAACTCATGTGGTCAAAAGGGAGGTATTGGAAGCAAGGTAATAAATCTCATCTTACCCTTCTGTCATGTGTCAAAGATACGGATTAAATGAGTTCAGTTCGCTCAAATTTCATTGCTGCCGTGATGGCTAGCAAATACAGTCCTCTGATTGACTACTCTGCTTGAGCGTAACAAGATTAACGTATGGTTTTAGTTGTTCTGGGTATGAGGGGAGCCATTTCCTACCCAATTGTTTTAGTTGTGGACCTGGAGGCAAAGTGATCGAACGCGTTATTGGTGTTGTGAGATCTATGTGGAATAGATAAACATATAATAATGAATAATAATAATAATAATAATAATAATAATAATAATAATAAGATATAAAATAATAATAATAATAATATAATAATATAATAATAATAATAGAGTAATTAATAACTAAAATATTAATAGCCGAGGATTGTTAGGCTGAACTTCTGCTGGTAAGTTGAAACTTCTAAATTTTATTTCCTACCATTCCTTGATGCTGTATGTCAGGTAGGCTAGGATGAGATATATTTACTACAGTTATGCGATATTTAATGTAGAAATTATTATCCCCTTTTTTCAATAGAGCAATTACCAAATAGCCTGATATATTTTCAGTATTAAGCTTGAACGTTTGATAAAAAATATTTAACATAACAACAACACAACGACCAACAACACAACAACAACAAAAACAAAAGCAAGCAACAACAACAACAACAACGCAACAACAAACAACAACAAACGTGCAACAAAATGCAACAACAGCAACAGCACTAGGAAAATTATTTTATGTTATGTTATATAAAATATGAATTGAATCAATAGATCAAGTAGATCAATAGATCAACTAAATCAATAGATCATGGGATGGTAGGAGGAAATAGAGTGGGTGGAGTTGATTAAACGAGTTACTGTTTTACCATAAATGGGATACTTCCCAAAGTGACATTTTTTAACGTTAAACATTTGAAAAGAATAAATTTTTTAAGTAAAAACAAAATGTTGTTAAAAACAAATAAAAGGTCATTAAAAAAAAATTTAAACATTGCACAAACAAAAATTAAAAACATAAAGAATGAAAACTTAGTAAAACTTTATAAAATGATACTTATAAAATAAAAATAGCAAAAATATATTTTAGTTGACGATTATAAAAACAAAATGTTTAAACCAATAAAAGTAATAAAAAAAAATTAAATTGAAAACAAAAATTATAAAACATAAAATAGAATGAACTATAAAGAACTTTTAAAATGAAACCTTATAAAAATAAAAATAGACAACTATATATTTTAAGTTGACGATTATAAAAAGAAAACGAGATTTTGAAAATTTTTGAAACATTTTAAAATCGTTTACTAACTCACAACGTATCGGGGGTTTCCTGCACTGTGCGGTAACCTAACTCTGTCTTCTTCTCTGTCTCCTTTTTCCATCTCCTCCTTCCCTTCTCCATCTTCTTTATGCATCTGGCATTGTAACTTCTTTTATTTCAGTTAGGACCCGCCTCCGCGGTTCCAAACACACATCTTCTTCTTCCTCGTTCTTTCCTTCTTCTCTTTCCTCATTCTCCATCTTTCTTATGCACTCCGTGGCATTTAAACTTCTTTATTTCAGTTAGGGACACACCTCCGGCGGGTTCCAAACACCATTCATTACTTATTCCCTCCTTCCTCCTTCCTTATTCCTTCTCATTCCTCCTTCTTCTCTTTTGCACTCCCGTGCATTTCTTACTTCTTTCTACTACATTATGCAAATTCAACCTATACATTAAGGGGGGGGCAAATTTCACCTTTTAAGAAATTTCAGATGTTTTGGACTCAAATTCCACAGCACATTGAGCGTAGGGTGCGTGCGGTGCGGTGCGTGCGGTGCGGTGCGGGTGCGGTGCGGTGCGGTGGCGGGCGCTCACGCGCTCTGTGGTGACAGCGACACCGGCGGGGCATGCCGATTAAAAATATATAACCTACTTAAAGCATTTTTACTATTTATTATTTCTATTTTAATATTTTTAATTTTAACACACAACACTTGGTTTTACTTGGATGGTAATGTTTCCTTTTTTCTTTTTTAAAGTATTTTTTTTTTTTAACGGACACACACACATATCGTCAATCCAGGTTCCTGAACTGGTATCTCCTTTTCGAGGATTCAGGGATTTTTCCAGGATTCCAGGTTCCTCCAATATTACTCTTTACTACTTATATGATTCATATAATATATATAATATTTGTTATATATTATATATAATAATTAATAATATTTATAGTATATATATATTATATATTAATATGATATAATATAATATATATATATATCGTATATAATATATTATTTATATATATATATATTATTATAGTATATATATATAATATATGATTATTAATTTATTAGTAAAGTAGAAGTAGGTAGTCAGAGTTAGTTAGTAGGTTAATGGGCAGGTAAGAGTATCATTCATATTTTATATCAAATAGGATTAATCCCCATTTAAACAATTTATATTAACAATTTATTTGAAATTTGAATAACGTTGTTATGATCGTAAAATTAGAAAGTCGATTACCTATTTAGGTTGAGATTTTGTTTTTTTAGAAAAAAAAATAGCCGATTTTTATGTTTAATTAAGAAGCAGAAACATAAAAAAATTTAACCCAATATTTTAGGAAATAATTTCATTGGGTAATCAATAATCGATTAAAGAAAGTAAACAGTATGAAAAAAAAATTAATCCATAAAAATTAATTTCTTAAAGAAAATACGCTAAATTTTGGTGCAATTTTCCTTTAAAAAATCCCAAAAGAAAATTAAAAATAAAATATGAGTCAATTAACTAGCTTCAAAACTAAATTTAAAAATAAATTTTTTAACTTTAAATTATGAAGACTTATTTAGCCTTTGATTGGGAAATGTACGGTTCAGAAAGAACAGCGTGCTTTGGGATTATATAATTATATATAGTAATATATATAATTTCATTACTGTAATATATATATAGTATATTATATAAATATAAGTATATATATATATTTATTTAAGATATAATATATAATTATATATACATATATATATATATAGTATAATATATTATATATATAGATACATATATATAGTAATATATTATATGATATATATAAATATATTTATAATATATATTATATATAAATTGTTATGAAATAAGTAAGATATATATATCATAATATATATATAATTATATAATATTTAATTATAATTCTTATTATATATAATATATACTATATAATATATATTATATACAATATATATATATATAATAAATATATAATATAATAGACTAATCATATATATATATATATATATATATATATTATATATAAGAATATAATATATATATATTATATATAGTTATATAATAATATAATATACTATTAGTATATATTTTCTTATGTTCACCTAGTCACTATTTCTATGATGCCGATGACCAGATAACGCTCTACTAAGATATGTGTGTAGGATGACATGTGGCGCAGGAGCCAATTATTTAAGTTCCGCCGCTGTGGCGGAGTGAGGAGTGCTGAGACCGGAGTGGAAGTCGTACACTGACACTCACACAGGGATTAGGTCTTAAATGTAGTTGTTGTTTTGTCTCTAATAAATGAGTTTGTGTAATGTTCGGTAATATGTAGAATTCATAGGTATTTACTGGACCATCTGTTGGTATAAAGTTGAATAAAAAAAATAGGTAAATCAACGTAATAAAGAATCGAGCTCGACATGACATGCATTTGCTTTTTTGTTTTAGGAATACATGATTTAAATAATATGATTAAGCTGGAGAACCTATTCACACGGTATATAGGGAAACCACCTATGTGGAAGTCCTGAATATAAATGGCTTTCCCTCACTCTTCTTGTAATAACAAAAAAATGTCCGTCATTTCCTGATATATTATTAGAGCTCTTTAGCTCTGTGTCATGCCGACACTGGAGTGAGAATTGGAGTGGTCTTTTCTACACAATTGCATACCCCAGGGATAAATCTTTTTCACAAAGCACTAGAGTAGAGCAAAAAAGAAATCGTCTATCATAAGTTCAGGACAACGGCGACCAAACAGCACCTAAATTTTTAGTCAATATACAAACAGATGGTTCCCTAAATACAGATATGCTATACACCGAACATACACCGTGGAAAAACATCAACTAATTAAAAGACATCCCTTCCTGCAAAATATATGCAGGACCTCCACTCCCGGCCTCGGCCCATTCCTAAATTGTTACATAGTTGGTTGCACAGGTAGTATAAAAAAGCAATACACCAACATGGTATGAATCTCCAAACAGATACTTTAAAATTCGCGCATTGGGTTACCATATAAACCAATGTAATCAACCAAATAAAGGCAAAAACTATCAGATTCTGTCAAAAAAAATGAAACACATTTATAGAAAAACTTTTGGAAGAGCTTCACATTTATAATACTACAAACGAAAAAACATATGAATATAGACAGAGGGATAAATGAAAATAGACCGCCTAGTATAGAAACCGCATCTTTGACTGATAAGAGAATGCGGAAGATTCTAATGAAATAAAATTAAGAAAGAAAAGCAACTAAATAATTCAAACACAATCCAGTCCTGAACAAAATTAGATTGTAGATCAAATTAGCCTCGCACGGCATAAGATTGAATAAGGCACAGCAGGACTGAAAGGCCTATCTTTCAGAAGTTTCCCCCAATTCCAACTTTGTTAAAGCAGTTTTTTTTTAATTCTGTGTTAATAATAAATTTTGCTATTTGTGTTAAAGTAGTTTACATTCATTAGGGGTTATTTACACATATATTCTTCTCATTATAACAATAATACACCTCAAATATCCAACCATACTGAACAACAAAACATAAAACACGGGAGCAAACCTGTTAACAAGAAAATGGGAAACGATGTAGTTGCCAAATTCGCCGCAATTCCAAACCAATTTGATACGTGTAGAACAAAAAAAAAAGCACAAGTCCTGTTATTTTCAAGCAACGAATATACAAGAAAATATTTTCATGTGAATGACGTTTTTCATGTTGTACAGTGTAATCTATCAATAAGATTCAAAGCATGAGAAGGAATAGGACCTGTACCGAGGAGGATTTTTATCGGAGACATAGGTGTGGTGTGGTGATGCTTTAGTCAATCATTGTTTCAGACGTATTTTGTATGAGGAGACAAAGTATGTGTAATAAAGGGTATTGAGTACGAATACAATGCGCGGTCCATCCCTCTACCGAGATGCTAAATGTGTCAAAGGAGGGGTTGTAGGCTATGTATACGGCAAAGGTAATTATAATAATATATATAATTATATATATTATTAGTATATAATAAATAATATATAGTATATATATATTATATATATATTATATAGTTATTATATATATGTATTATATATATATATAATATTATATATATATATGATATATATAATATATATAGGCTGGTATGTTGGGTGCGTTAGTAATAGATGGGAAAAAATAAAAATGTTCTAAATTATTGCTGTCGAAAAAGCTTTAAATAAGTTCGCATTAGTTTTCATGTTAAGTTAAGAATAAAAAAAACATTAAATGTACCACAAAGGCTCCAAAGTTTTCATTTATAGTTAGATATATAGTGTTATCTAATGGTTTATGTTGTTTTATTTATATATATATATAATATATACTATATAATTATATATATATATATACTATAATATATTATATATGTGTATCTAATGGTTTCTGTTGCTTTTGTTTCAAGGAACAAGGTATAACGTTCTTATTTGAATAAATATTAATTTATTTGTGTAAATTTGTTTTTTGGTAGAGAATAATTATTTCAAAGCCAAAATTTTTCCATGCACGTGCATTAAGAACTATCCTTCCGCAGTGGTGAAGCTCATACTGCGTATCTCAAATTTGCAATTTAGTCTACTCATTGGTTGAAAGTGTGTAAGTGTGTGTCAGATGTGCAGACGCTTTCCCCTGTCTTAATTTATTGTCAATATGGGAGATTTTTCCCTTAAGTCATCTTTGTCTTCGTGCGGCCGATAATGTTTGATTGGAAATATGTTGTGACCAAATTATAGATAGCAAAACTACATCTTCAGACCAAGTTTTGAGTGTATTGTTTTATAACATGCGCAAAGTGAAAATGAACTTACGTGACAGTGCTAAATTACTTATTAAGGAGGCATCAATCTTTTGGGAAAAAGCTCGTATTCCCGTTCGAGCAGAATATCACTATAGTGAGAAACTAATAAAACTATATAATGTATGGAGAGACCTACAAAAGTTATCTGTGCGAGCAACAGATAAACAGAAGCAGAAAGTTGCCGATTTCGAAGATAAATTGGATTATCTTTTTGATATTGCAATGCAAATGCTTTTAACATCATAAGAATTGAAGATAACAAATCATTCCTGCTAGCTCAAACGGATTAAGGAAAAAAAGGACCCATGCTTGCACGAGACCAGACTCTTGCTAAAAAGAAAAAAACCGGCAAAAGAGAAAGGTGGAAAACTGGAAAATCGTAAAAAGAGAACGTGAGATAATATGGAATTTATAGGTATGCTTTCTAATGTTGTATAATTTAATGTTGTTAAAATGTATTTTAATGTTTTATTTGTACAAATATAAAATAATTTTTCCTTGATCTACAATGTTTTGTTTTAAATTGTTTTCACATGTGTGTTATGTAATTGTCATTTTTTTCAGAGCAATCCTGTGAACCTGAATTGATTTTAAGCGAAGAAGACGATCTTGCAAATGCAGTACAAGAACGATAAGAGGAAGTACCAACATCGTTATCAGCAAAACTGTCTCTTAAGAGTAGAGATAGAGGAACTACACAATTTATCACGGCAAAAATGTTCTCTGCATTAGACAAGTGTAAAATCACTGACAGAAATGCAGCTCACTTAATAATGGTAAACAGCCAAAGGTTTAGGTTTTAATACTTCCGAATTTCAGTTTTAAACGCGCCACGCTCCAGCGTTTTTAAAAAGCAATACCCAGGGGAAGATAAGAAATGTCAAAAGAATTATTTAGAGTTAGAAGGAAAATATAACAATTTATTTATATAAATAAATAATGATATAAAAATATTATAATATATTATATTATATATTATTATATATAATATATATATAATATATTATATATTATATATATATATATCTATATATGATATATTATTATGGTATTAGGTAGGATCTTCCTCCAGAAAAAATGAACTAGGAAAATAAAGAAAAAATTGGATTTTTTTGGGAAAACGAAAATATTTCCCTTTGCTCACAAAATAAAATGAAGAGGAACAATATGAGCATAAAATATATAGTTTTATTTTGTCAACAGGTGCAATAACTCAATGAAGGGATCTCTTTGTTTTCTTTCTCAATTTGATTTCTCCAATTGAAAGTTTCTAAGTATCTTGATAAGTTTCCTTTTTATAGTACCACTCTTAGGTAATGAATTTGCTTATTATCTGTAGTAAGATTGTGAGAATTATTTAATTTATCATTTTATTTCAATTAATATAGTCATATATTCATTCATGGTATATAATTATATGCTTTGTTTGTTCGGTTAGGTTAGGTTAGTGTTAAGTTAGGTTAGGTTAGATTAGGTTTAGTTAAGGATAGGATAGGTTAGGTTAGGTTAGGTTAGGTTAGGTTAGGTTAGGTTAGGTTAGGTTATAATAATGAATTTTTTTCCTTTTTTATTTCCCCTTCAATTTAAAGCTCTCTATTGTGTTCGTGTGCGCTCTAGTTTCAAGATCTATAAAATTCAATGAGTGATTCACTGTCATGTGTTTATAGTTGCATGATTTTAGCTTTCCATAGCCTTTCTATTTATCTGCTATTATTGTTGTTTTTTTTCTACGTTGTCTTCTATTATTTTGGTTAACGTTTTTGTATCTCTTTTCTCTACTTCAATTAAAAAATTCTCTTTTCTTCTCTTTCTACTATACCTCCTATTGCTCACTTCTGTTTTACTAGTCTACCTTTATTATACTTTCGTTTCAAAAATACACTTTCATCTATTTCTACGCTTTTGCCTTCTCCTCCAATTTTTTCTCTCGTTTCATTATCTCTCTTGAACACAAATTCAAATCCATACATTTCATATGCATTGCATCGATCGTTTTATAACCTGTTTTCAACATTCTGCTTGCTTGTGTTTTGGATACTTTGTTTGCGAATAGACATAACCTATTCTACTATTTTCCTGTAACTTAAATTGCTTCGTTGAATAAAATGTTCGGCATATGAGAGTACACTTCTTCGGATTACATTTTTCACTAGCAGTTAAAAATAAAATTACCAATTTCTCTTTATAAATATATAATCTATATTCTGCACGCTTTACATTTCTTTTCTATTAATACTACGTTGGTATTCGTAAAGAAACTTATTACAACTTTCTCTTTTTAACAATTTCTTGTAGTTCAATTAATTTCATTATGTATAGTATGTTATAACTAGCCACACTTAAGAACCTTACAGAATCTTTGTCACGCATTGTCTAAAATTCTTTTCAGCGAGTATTATAAATATTTATGTACCAAATATATTCCACTTTTTGAAAAAATTACCCGTTGAATTTAATGTTGGAGGTTGATTTCACTAATAAACTAATATATTATATAGTATATATATATGATCATAGAATTATATATATATATATATATATATATATACTATATATATATATATATATATAATATCATTATATATATATATATATATATATATATATTATATATATATATATATATAAGAACTTTGATATATTTGCAGTTCATTTTAAAAGGAAAAAGAAATTTTGATAGGTTTTTTTTTTGCAGTAAATAACATCATCTTTTATTGGGAATTAAGTCTTATATCAAATCGTTTTCAAAATATCTTCAAACCTGCGATTCCACAAATAATAATATAAGAGATATAATAATTTAATAATAATAATAATAATAATAATAATAATAATAATAATAATAATAATAATAATAATAATAATAATAATAATAATAATAATAATAATAATAATAATAATAATAATAATAATTTATTGATATTATTATTATTATTATTAAGCTGTAACTCTGATGTAGCACTGCACAGGACCAAAATGCACGATATTGCACATATGCATGTTTGACCCTAAATCCGAAATTAATTGTTCATAAGCTATTTTCGCGACACGGACGGTGATTGAAGTGATTTACAGTTGATGGCACAGAGATGTAAAACGATTAAAAAAAAAAAAACTTAATATTTTGGCACCTAAATAAGGGTGTTAACAAAGAACTTTAATGAATTTTGGACCTGATGGATTTTTCTATGAATAAATTTTTGACTTGAAACATGGCTCTCGAGTGACTCAAACGTTGGCTTTGCCATACCTAACTTCTTGTTTTATCAAATTTATATAGATAATTAGGGAGGTGGTATTTCTATATACTATAGAGAAATAACCTGCAATGTAACTTATACGAAGACTTGGGTATTGTTAATGATGTCATTTGAGTCTTTGGCTGTTGAACTAACTGGGATAGGATTCATATTTGCATGGGGAATTACAAAGAATTGGAGTCTTGTTGATTTTAAATAGACTGCTTCTTCCATTTAATTTCTGATAAACTGTATTAGACTTTTCCCATAATATATACTGTGGTGGAGACTCAATATTGACTTGCTAGTTGACATTAATATCATTGCCGCTAGGAATTCGAAACCATATTTCTCTCCAAAAATCTTTCGTGTCACTAATGACAAGAGCAGAATCACTGGATCACATGTGACTAATTATTACTTAAAATGCCAGGATTTTGCTTTTTTGAAGTGCTCACTGTCTGATCATTATCCAACATGTTTTATCACAGATGCGACTAAGCGGAAGTCCTCAAAAAAACAGTAAGGATTAGGAATATTACAGAACAAGAAAATCCTTTAAACAGATAGTACCCGTTAGGAATAGTGTTTTGGAGGGTTTAAATATGGAAAATTGGACGAAGGTTTGCGGGATTTCGTGTAGATGGCGGCTGGGAGGATGTGGTGGCCGATGGTCTTTCCCCATTGGTAACAAAAAGACAACCAAAGATCGCTTACAAAGCCCGTGTATTACCCAATGTTGCTGTGTGTGCGTAAAAAAAAAAAACTTTTTAAGCTGCATAAAGTGGTTTAATCTCTTTTAACTACTTGAACTATTCATTGAATCTACTTATTTTCATTGAGACTTTCAAGGGAGCTATATTATCAGAGAAATTATTATTTATTTGTATTATTATTATTAATTAATTACATTATATATATTATTATTTTATTTTTTATTATTATTATTATTATTATTATTATTATTATTCATTATTATTTATTATTAATTATATTATTATATTTATTATTATTATTGCTCGTAAAAGATCTGAATTTCTTTTTCCTATTTTTTTCTTCTTTTTTTTTATTGTTTATTATTTTTATTTAATAATTAATAATATAATGAATGAATAATATAATAATAATAATTATCAATAAAATAATAAAATTTAATGAATCAAATAATAATAATAATAAATAATATAATAATAATAATAATAATAATAATAATAATATATTCTATTATTGATTATATTATTATATATTTTACTATATTACTATTATGATCACATACATTAAAATATTATTATCATATTATTATTATTTTATTATATGATTTATTTTAACTAATAGCACCAACAGGAGTATTTTTTGAGAATCTAAATAATTATTACTTATTTTACTCATATTATGTTTTGAAATAATTATATATTATGAAATTGGTTGCTTTTCTATTACTATCAGTATTTTATTTATTATTTATTGATTATTGAATTTGATTATATGTCAGAATGTTTGCCACTTTTGATTGTCAGTGAGGCTAGTCTCGGAAAGGAACACACTGTATGCAGTCTTTCTAGATTATCCAAAGCATTCGTTTGTCTAGACTTTATTAGGTTTGCTTTCAATGCAGAGACAATATGTCCAATGTGGAGGATGGTCGCATAATCGGGTCTAGAATGCGTGGCAGGCGGAGTGTTAGCACCCAGCGGATGTAGCCTGGGCGACCTTATTTTTCCACAATATATATTTAATGATTCTGGTGAGAACTATCTTATATGTAAAAATTGTCATTCATATGCACATAACAAGTCTCTATATATTTCTTGGGGCAGCGATTCGTATATATAATTCCGGGAAAAATGCTTTTATCAATTGAGCGGAGCTACAAAAAATATCAGATGGCCGTGCATACTAAATAAATTGCCTCCTATGAATTTTGCTAAAAAACGAGAGGTATGATCTTCTCACTCTCTCTCCTAATGTAAGAACTAACCTTCATTTAAATAGGTACTGAAAATAGGATCATAAACCTGTTTACACAAAAAATTTTTTTCTTATCTTTTTCCTTTTAATATTTATATTTGCCTATGCCTTAACATATAACATAAAATAAAATTGATGAAAATATTACTTTTTCGCTCTAAAAATTAGTAGAAACAATGATATTCTATTTGCACTGAGAAATTTAGTCATCCAACGTTTTGACTTTATGACCGACTTATTTTTGACTTTGAATTATATGTCTTATACAATTGTTAATGTTAATCAAACAGGAGTGTTTTGAGACACTTAATTGTTGACAGAACTAACGTGCTGGAAATATAGCCTCCAATGATATTTGCTCTCTACAGCCGAAAATGTAATGCAGTTGCACACAAAGGTATCATGGCCTCTTCGTTATATTGAAAAGTTTAAGTGGCCTCTTCTTTTACTGCATTATAAATCTGCTGAATGAAAAGCGCCCTATTTTAATAATTATTTTTGGACAGCTTAAAATTTACCACACATATATAATTCCTCGAAATTGTTGAAAACTTTTGAGGCTCCGTTCTCGAGAGGCTATGGTAATCAAATTTTTGTATTAATAAAGGAATTTGTTGCGGGACTAATTACCACTTCATCTTAGAGGAAATACAAATCCCGCTATGGATTATTTCTAATAATTTTGTGGCTTTTAAAATGGCTTTGATTATGACAGGGATTATTATTTGTTATGTTTTTCAGTACTCTCCTACGTGAGCATATTCTTAATGTACTTTTTTATGTATTTGTTGTATGAATTGTAAAGCTTTGTTTTATATCCTACTCAGTGGTTTCAAACTGTGTGCCGCGCCTACCCTGGGGTGCTCGCGAAGTATTTTGGCCGGGTGCCGGCTCTCTCGAAATGCTGGTATCAGTTCAAGGAAATTTAATGCTTCAGAAAAAAAGGAATTAAAATTATTCAAATCTAGTGGTATTTTTTTTTCCTTATTAGCCTCGTAGACTTTTAGAGACAAAATTATATAATATCATAATTATACTTAGTATATATATAAATATATATATATAATATATATATATCATTTAGTATATATTATATTATATATATTATATATATTATTATATATATATATAGTATATATATATCATATATACTATATATCTATATATATATTAAGTTTGAATTGCTCGTTTCTTCGATTCATCGTATTCGTTCTGGTAGTCATATAATTACATTTTACAGTTTTAAGACTTCTTATAATTTATAATCTCTATTGGATATAATCTGCAAACAGTCAGTCTGAGACATGTAATATTAACATTTGGTATCGTAACTTTATTGTTAAAATGAATTAAAGTAATTTTATTTAGTTGGAATATAATGTACGTAATAGTAACTAGTGAACAAGAAGGGTTGCGATAGTGGTAGCTCTTTTAAAGGGACTTTTAACATTTAAATTTTTAATTTGGTGTGATCTTTATAAAAATGGATAATAAGCGTCGTAGTGAAAATGAAGAGATAGTGGGAGGGACAAGTGGTGTATTGAGAAAACGGAAATACCGTATATATGATGAAGCTTATTTGAATTTTGGCTTTATAGGCATTGATGTTAGGGGCGAATAGAGACCGCAGTGCGTATTGTGCCTCAAAGTTTGACACCTGAGTGCATGAATTCAAGTAAGCTCAAAAAGGCATATAGAAACTAATCATCGTGATATGATTGGTAAACCTCAAGTGAAAGAATTAAAACACCAAAAAGGTACTTTTTCTCAGCAGGTATCAACTTCAAGTAAAGCTTTGCTGGCGTCATATAAGGTTGCATATAGAATCGCGCAATGAAAAAAACCGCACACCATCGCAGAGGAGCTAATTCTACCTGCTGCAGTTGATTTAGTGAACATTATGATTGGTGAGTCGGCGGGAAAAGCACTT
>JABUQX010103100.1:0-12500 GCA_015478945.1 Trachelipus rathkii | reverse complement strand
TTTAGGAATAGATTTAGGAATGGATTGATTCCTAGATTGGGAACTATGATTCACAGACCTATTTCAACATCTCTGGCGCCAACTTTATGATCCAAAACTTAAAGAAATGGTGACTCAGGTAATAAAAAAGCTATTAAATGAAAAGTTAGTTAAACAAAAAATGTTGCAAGAGAGCTAATGTTTTGAGATAGTGAATTTCGAAACAGAGTTTGTTTTTTGAAATATATGCTTTATTTTCAAATCAATAAAGTTTTATTGATTTTATTTATTGAGAAATCTAAATTTTACAATAAGGACTCTGCCTTCAAAAAATTAAAATTCATAAAGGATTTTAATTCTATTAGTACTATAAACATATAATTCAAAAATAAATGTAGAAAGGGTATTAGTCATGTAGAAAGGATATTAGTCCAAGTTAGCGATATTAGAATATAATTCCACTTCTTGAGAAGTAGATTGCCTATATGGAATAGGTGGTGGCATCGGAGGTTTGGGTATTAATGATTGTCTAAATTTTATGGGAGGTTGTACCAAGGGTTCAATTTCAATTTGATTCTGTGGGGTATTTTGAACTGGGTTTACCTCCAATGGAAGGGTTGAAATGGGTATATTATTCAATGGAATATCTTGGGTTTCTTGATTTAATTCTTTCAAACATTTTCTACATAATGCTTTTCTATAAGACCAAGTCAAATAAATAATCACTATGATGAAAATGAATAAAATAACACTAGTAGTTCCTCCACCGATATATGGGATTAGTTTAACTTGAGAAAGATATGGAGTTAATGGGTGGATGGTATTATTAATACTGTCCAGTCTCTTATTCCACTGAACTTCTTTCATTATTTGAAATTTTGGGAACAATGCTGAAGAGATATTTGGCAAAGCAACATGAGTTAAAAAGTTAAACAAAACTTTATCGGATTGAGCAATTAATGAAGTTAATGAAATATTTTTCTCTAAATGAATGGGATTTTTAAATTGATAATTAGCAGAGGTAAAAGTACAACCGTGAGGAATATTAAAAATAAAATTATTTATATGCTGTACGGAATGGGGTCTTTCGCAGGATATGGAAGCTCTAATTTTTTCTGCAAAAGATATAATAGTAAAATGTCCTAGGGTTACTGTGAAGGGTTCTTTTGATTTAAAGATAGTTATAGGACATGACGAGAAATTAGTAGTATAGTTAAGCAAAAGCGATAGCAAGCATGTTTTGTCATCAATGGATGTAAAAGGTTGTGATTGAGGGCAAACCGCTGTTTTCCCTATGTTGCGACAATAGTCGTGAACTGAATTTCGCAAATAAGTATATTTTCTCTGACCATAATTAACGAAAAGATAATTATTCGGTGTATTATACATTATTCGAACGGACGTTTCATTAAACGGAATGAATGTTGGGAATGGAATTAACTTATATGAAATAAATTTTTCATTTGAAATGAATGGAATTAATGTAATTAATTCAAATGGATTAGTGGTTGATTTTATAGTCCATGAGTATGTCAAAAATGAATGGTATGTTGTTGCTTCTAATGGTATGATAGGATGTAGTTTTGTGGTTTTTGTCATTTCTAGTATGTATGGTAACAAAAAGATTGGTGAATAAAGTTGGTCATTAGTTATCTTGTTTTTCGCTAATTGTAATGAAGTGATAACTAATTGATGTATCATTGTAATACTGTTAATGGAATGTTCAACTAATGTAAGTTAATTGATTGATACTAACGTAAGTTGAATGAGTATGTTGTGGGTTGCAAGTGATCTGTTTTGAAATTCAATTAATTTTTGTAGGTTAATTTGAAATTCTGATAATGTTCGGGTATTTGACTTCAATTGTTCTTTAAGCTCATTAACTAATAAATTTGAAGTACTCGCAAAGTTTCCTAATATATTTATCTTTTTTCTTAAAAATTTAATTTGTTTATCAGTAGCGGTACCAAATAAAATATTAAGAATATCTCCTCCCAATTCGAAAGCAGCTCTTTTATATCTAGTTTGGGAGTGAACCCATGGTAAGCTTTTAATTTCAGCTAATTTAAGGGATATTACTTTAGTTCTAATTTTAATGAGTTGAAATTCCCATTTATGTGCTCGCTGATTTATGGAAATATTAATAAAATTATCATTAAACGCAGGTAAAAATTTATCTTTTAAAGTATCTATCATTTTAGTGGTTCTATAAATAGTAGTTTTAATTTCTGATGGGCATTCTAAAGATACAATCAAGTCAAGATATCCTTCAATAAAATTTACTTCACCGGAGTGATACAAAATGATACCTGGCAGTACTCTTGTTTCTTCATTAATGTTAGTGGAGATGGATAAGACTGCAGGTAAAAGAAGTAATGCAAATGCTGGATGTAACATTTTCATTTTAGTCTGAAATGATTATTACTTCGATTTAATAAATGAGGTCGCTTTTTAATTTAAATAAAATTAAAATATAATTAAATGTATCAAAATTCTTTTTAAGTTAACTATGCATTATACTAGAATTACGTTAATTTTATAATTTAAAATTTGGAATCAAGTTTGATATGTTTCTGATAATAAATTTAATTAATGAAATCAAATAATTAAAATAGATTGAACTTCATAAAATGAAATCAAGTTTTAGTGGTTCTAAAAATAGTAGTTTTAATTTTTGATGGGCATTCTAAAGATACAATCAAGTCAAGATATCCTTTCAATAAAAATTTACTTCCCGGATGATAAAAATGATAACCGGCAGTACTCTGTTTCTTCATTAATGTAGTGGAGATGGAAAGACTGCTAGTAAAAGAAGTAATGCAATGCTGGATTGTAACTTTCATTTTAGTTCTGAAATGATTATTACTTCGATTTAATAAATGAGGTCGCCGTTTTATTAAAAGTAAAATTAAAATAATTAATTAAATGTATTCACTATTTTCTCTTTGTCTTTTTTTAAAAGGTTTTAACCTATTATGATAAGTCTCATTTTATTTGTTTACTTTTTAAGGAAAAATGTTAAGTTAAAATTTTATAATTTAAAATTTGGAATCAAGTTTGATATGTTTCTGATAATAAATTTAATTAATGAAATCAAATAATTAAAATAGATTGAACTTCATAAAATGAAATCAAGTTTATTGGATCTTGGATAATAAAACTAAAGATAAAATCTTCAACATTCTGATTATAATTGAAAAATTAAATTAAAAAAGCTTTATTAAGTAAAAACTTAAAAATTTGTAGCATTCTGATTTAATTGAAATTAAAATTAAAAATATTAAAAGGATCAGTTAATTCCATTAGTTCCTGTTGGTGATGATGACACATTGTAAATTAATATTTAATCAAATAGGACGATGATAAGGCTAATTCTGAATTAAAATCAAAATTAAAAAATTAAAAGCAAGCTAATTATATAGCTTAAGGCTAATACTTAATTAAAATAAAATTCTTAATATTAATAAAAGCAAGCTGATTATATTTTTATTATTCTAATATTAAAACGAAATTTTTCGATTTTTATTTTGTTTTTCTTTTTAAAATAAAAAATAATAATAAAAACATGTTACTAATAAAAAATAAAAGTATATAAACGTATCGTAAAATAAAATTTTTTCTATTTTTTTTTATTGTTTTTTAGTTTCAAAAGAAAAAGACTAACCATTGGGTTAAAAAAAAAATTTTCCGAATTCGTAACGGACATAATAAAAATATGGGAACTTATACTTAAAAGATTAAGAATAGAAAAGGGTAAATGTGTATTTTGTGTATTGTAATAGGAAATATAAAACTTAAACCTAAAGGTTATGAACACAAATAAAATAAAATAAAAGATTTATTTACAAAAATAACAGACAATATTTATTTACAAAAATTTTATACAATCTAAGAGATTTTAACTCTTAGGAGGTAAATAGTAAAGTCTATTTCCTCTTCTAGTCATCTCTAATGGCAAAACAACTGGAGGTCTCTGTAATTCTGTTTCAGATGACTCCTTTGTTGCTTCTTCCGTTCTTGGTGGTAGAGATTGAAGAGATTCATGTTCTCTTTGTTTTGTTTGACTTCTTGTAACTCTTCGTTCCACATCCCTCGGACCTCTGAATTGTTGATGAGGTCTATACGACGGATCTTCTTTTCTATCATCTCTTGTGCCTTCAGATGTTGATATATCCATAATTTCTTCTGGAGGTGTTACCTCATCATCTTTGGGAAGTGCTTCAGAACTTGGCACATTATCCCCTACAGTTCCATCTGCAAGTGGTGTTACCAAAGTATCCTCTTGTACTTCTGCAATGACAGGCTGTTCCTCATGTTCAGAACTGTCTGAAACATATGAATCCTCTTGTCTGATTGGTGATAGAGACGGTCTATATCCTCTTACTTGAGTTCTTGTTTGTGGAGTAGAATTCATCAATCTACTTCCTTGAGGAGTATCAGGTATTCTCTGGTTACAAGAAGTTTGTGTTTCTTCTACAGGATTCTGTTGTTCTTGTGGTGAATCCTCTGGTAGAACATTTTGTTCATCATAAAAATTAGGGGGAATCCACGAAGAAGTGGTTGGAGATTCTTGATCATCTTCCTGTCGATCTACTTCTTCAGGTTCCATACTGGTTCTTTCTGTTGTAACTTTCGGGGAATCCAATGTTTCTTGAATCGCATCTGGATTCCAAATCTCATCATTATCAAATGAAAAGTGAGATTCTGTAATCTTTTCTACTGGAATTATCTTTACATTATCCCGGTGAACCGGAAATAATTTCGTTGAATTTAAACACGAAAGCATAAGCTTATTTGGCTCCTTTATTTGATTTACAATAAAAGGACCTTCAAATCTTTTGTTCAATTTAGAACTTTGTTCTGGTTTCTTTACAGCATTTACAAAAACATAATCGCCCACTTTTAATTCTCTTTGTGTGGCATGTTTGTGTTGCTGTTCCATAGCTTTAATTGTTTCTTTTTCTAGACTTTCTCTTGCTAAGTCTCTTATTGCTTCCATTCTTTCCACTACGACATCTACCTCATCTGAAATAAATTTTCTATTTTCCGATTTATTTGTAAATGGAGAGACATAATCAGGCATCTCGTAGGGAAGTCTCTTTATATATCCATGCAGGACAAAATGTGGAGATGATCCAATTGATCTATTATACGATGTATTAATTGCTATTTGAGCAAAAGATAAGTATTTTGACCAATCTCTGTGATTGTCTTTTACAAAATGACGGAGGAAATTTTCAATATCTGCATTCAATCTTTCAACTACACCATTTTGACTTGGTTTGTAGGGCAGAATATTAACTTTTTTTATCCTCCAAGCTTTGCATAGCTCTTTGAAGGCAGCTGAAGTAAATTCTGGGGCATTATCCGAGGCTAAAATTTCTGGGCTCGAATGTCGGCATATTATTCTTTCTTGTAAAGCTTGAGCAAATTCTTGGCTTGTTCTTGATTTACAGGCGACTAATTCGCAGTATCGAGTCAAAACATCTCTGAAGACGAGAATGTGTTTGGCTCCTGAAATTGAACATGTGGGAAGTTTTCCTATACTATCCACATGTACTCTAGAAAACGGAGTATAAGGAAGAGGCCATCTGTTTATTTCTGCTTTTGGAGGCCTAGGACCTTTAACCTTAGCACATGACACGCACTGGGAACAGTACTCCTTTACTAACTTACTTAGATGAGGAAAAACGTATCTTTCTCTAACTCGTTTTTCAGTCCTCTGCTGTCCTCCATGCCCACTTCCAAGTGAAGAATGGCACTGATCTATAACTGAGTAGATCATGCTATCTGGGACCTGTATTACATAAGGTTCCTTTCTAGTTGCATAATATAATACTTTCTTATGGAAAATATGTGGATAAGTTTTAGGGTTTTCCTTAGCCCACTTAACTAATTCTTTTAATCTAGGGCAATTTTCTTGTTCCCTATTGAAAGTTTCTTTCGTTAAAATAAAATCTTTTCTTGGTAATATCGGTTTCTTTTCTCCTTTGAAAAAATAAACGTTTGGAGCTTTTGCTGGGTGCCTACTCAAATAATCAGGCGGTATGTTAGTTTTTCCTGTCTTATACTTTATAGTTGGCGAAAAACTATTAACAAATAAATTCCAGCGGGCTAGCCGACCCGTTTGTTGCTTATTACGAAATATAAAGCAAAGAGGTTGATTATCAGTTAATATGGTGATGGGATAACCAAACACCGTATTTTTAAACTTCTGTAGTGAGAAGACAACAGCTAAACATTCCTTTTCTATAATATCATAGTTGAGTTCACTGCCTCTTAACACTCTTGAAACAAAAGACAACGGCTTCTCTTTGCCGTCATCTGACAATTGATAAAGAACTCCCCCTATTCCATAGTCGCAGGCGTCTGTACCTATAAAAAATGGCTTGGAATAATCTGGGAAAGTTAACTGAGGTTGAACAACCAATTTCTCCTTTAAGAGTTCAAATGCTTTTTGGTGTTCTTCCTTCCATTCAAACTTAACATTCTTTTTTATTAAGTTATATAATGGTTTCGCAATTAGTGCAAAGTCACTAATTAAAAAGCGAAAATAACTGAAAAATCCTAATAAAGATTGTGTTTCTTTAACACTTGTTGGAGGGACGAAACTCTTCATCGATTCTATCTTCGCTGGATCTGGTGAAATTCCGTCTCTTCCTATCTTAAATCCTAAGTATAACACTGAGGTTTGTAGAAAATGACATTTAGTCAATTTAACTCTTAATTTATTATCTCTAAATGCAGTAAAAACTTTCTTTAGTTTTCAAAATGTTCTGCCTTATTTTTTCCCATGATTAAGACATCATCTAAATACACTTGGGCAATAGGTCCTAATAAATGGTTCAACGCGACTTGCATTGTCCTAGCATAGGTACTTGGGGCATTGCGGTGCCCAAATAATAATCTGGTTGGGCAGAATAATCCTTTCCTTGTACGGAAAGCCATTAATTTCTGTGTTTCCTCCTCGACTTCGAGGGAATGATAAGCGTCGATTAAATCACAACTAGTAAAAATCGTACTACCTCCTAGGGACGAAAATATCTCGTCTATTGAGGGCAATGGGTACACATCTGGGACGCTGAAAGAGTTCAAGTATCTATAATCTATACAGACTCTTGGTTTGTTAGAGTTCTTTTTGGCCACCACCAGTAGAGGTGAACTATGTGGCGAATAGCAAGCTTTAATATATCCTTTCTTTAAAGCTGCATCTGTAAAATTATCTATGTCTTCCAGGTAGCGATGTGGGAGACGATATTGTTTTCTAAAAATGATCTTTGGAGCATCTGGAGTAAGTTCTATTTCAAACTTCTGTATGGGACACACAGGAACTGCATCATCATCTAGAGCAATAACGTCCTTGTATTCCATTAACAAATCTAGAAGTTCTTCTAAATGCTCAGGTTTCTGTAAAATAGAAACATCTGCTTCTTCTTTACTTAAATTATCTGTTATAATTTCTCTGTATGCATTTTTCAACTGTTTATCTGATAAATTTTCTGAGCAGGTTACTATACAAGTAGATCCTATCTGCTTATTCTCTATAGCAATAGCAGTTTTATTAAAATATTCTTCTTTATTAACTTTTAAAATCGGATGACACTTCCCTATGTTTTTATTTCTTCTTAAATAAAAAGGTTTGTCACTTAAATTAATATAACTCAAAATAACTTCATTGTTTCTTACTGGGCATACAGAGTTTGCAAAATATAATGGCCCTAAGGAAAAAGCAGGTGTTATTAAACACTTCTTTTCCAGTTTCAAATCTTCTTTACTCTCAGGTCTGACTTTCAAATAACCATAAGATTGAGCAGGTGCCATTGTTTCTTCTATTAATAGCAATTGAACTTCTATTTCTTCGTCTGCTATTAAAGGTCCTTCCTCTACTGGAGGAAGTTGTAAATTTTCTTTGTTCTCTTGAAGAACAACAGAATTTTTATTTATTTCTATCTTTGTGGGCTTCTTCAATGAGCCTTTAATAATTTCTGTCTTTGTAGGCTTTTCCAATGAGCCTTTAGTAATAACTCTCTTTGTAGGCTTTTCCAATGAGCCTTTAGTAATAATTCTCTTTGTAGGCTTTTCCAATGCAGCCTTTAGTAATAATTCTCGTGTAGGCTTTTCAAGATGGAGCCTTTATTAATTAATCTCTGTGTAGGCTTTTCATAGAGCCTTTATTAATTAATCTCTGTGTAGGCTTTCATAGAGCCTCTATTACCTTTACTGGGTTTTACAATTATCACTGTAATTGTTTAATTTAAACTTATCATTCCTATTGGAATTATCTATGAAATCTTTTCTATGATTATTAATCATTCTATCTTTCTTAGTTATCTTTTCATATTGATTCATGAGAAAGTAACTTCCTAACTTGGCAAAGATTTTAACTTTTATTTTCGATTATCCTTCTTCTTTAGATTTAAATGCGAATGAAGAAGGTCTATTGTATAGGTAAGTTAGCTAAAAGACTTGTACCTAGTAGAATTCCATTCCAAGCTCCAGTGCTTCCCGTTTTACACACTAAAAAGGTAACTGGGTAATACTGTTGGTGTAGCCTTAGAAGTAGATCAACTTCTCCTATGGGGTGGATCATCTGAGTTCCAATCCCTTGAACTATAATACTAGCTTCTTTAAGAGACAGTTTTTAAATCTTCCTTTCTTCTTTCTATTTCCCTTTCAATCTATATCCAACGATATCAAACAGGTTGTGCTCCCTAAATCTAGTAGGCTGTGAACTTCAACCTCGTTCTGACCTTTTGTTGGAGTCAAAAATATTGACAAAAAATAATGACATCCCAATTTTGGGGGTCTAATTCCTACACCAAAGAAGCTAGAGGTTACTATAACACCTCTCTTCTTTAAGCTTGAAGTATTTTCTTTAATTACTGTTCTATTTACCATTTCTTCATTTAAATCTTTGCCTGGAATCAAAAATTTTGTTCTCTTTCTGAGAGATCGGGTTGAAAAAACTGTTCGTTCTCTTCTTCTTCATCTTCAGCTCCAGATATTTCTTCTTGTTCTGGATCAGCTTGATGATTTGTAATCAAATGAACTCTGGTTGTTTTCTTGGGACTCTTACCTTGATAGCTACGCTCATTCTTTGAGTAAGAGTTTGGCTTTCTAGTATTTGAATCATTTTTAATTTCGACTCTTCGAGCTTTGACCCCATTATCAAAATCAGTGGGGTTATTATATGGTATTACCATATTATTTTCATTTTCATTAGGTATCCACACAGGGGCATTCTTGCAATTAGGCGTCGAACCCCGGGCATGGAATTTTCTACATACTCTACAGTACGTGGTATTCCAACCACAGTTTCTAGAATGATGACCTAAAGATTCACATTTTAGGCAATAGTCCATTGACTTTATTTCTTTACTGGAGAGTTTCTTAACTACTCCCTTATTAAGTCTTATATTTGGAGAAGGGCTTGTTCTTTTTCCTGAAAATTTAGAAGTATTCTTTTTATTACCCCATTCCATGGTTCTGTTTCTCATGGAGGGTTATAAGTAGTTCTTTCTTTTCTAACTTCACTGTTATTAGTGCTATTGTTCTCTGTATAGAATACTCTAGCTGTATTTCTTCTATCTTGTTCTGCTCTATGGTTAGTCTGGAACAAGACTCCTTCTTCTATCTGACTAAGTTTCTCTAAAATTTCTACGAAACTTAAGTCTGGATTAAAGACTTTTAAGACTTTTTCTCTAAGTCTTCTATGATCTCTGAGCTCTTCCATACTCTCTAAAATCTTAGTCATAATTAAAATATTTATCTGTTGAGAAGTAAATCCAAAGGAAGGCTCGATATCTATGAGTTTTTTCTGATATTCCCAAAGGAGATTCTTCAAGTCCAACATGAATTCAGTAAGAGTTACATGTGGTCTCCTTTGAAATTTCATGAACTGTTTCAATAAACAGAAGATTGTCTCGGCTTTGTCTGGTTTGAGAAAAATCTTCAGTTGAATTAAGAAGTCTTCTAGGGTCTTACACCTCGAGAAGCTATTATCTTTAAGAATATATTGGCGGGCCTCTGATGAGAAATCAGAAGAGATTGTAGTCTTAGCATAGTCTATTTTCTGTCTTTCAGTTATTAGGCCTAACGTGCGTATCTTCTCTTGTAACGTAGTTAGGTATTCTTCAAATTTAATCCCTACCCAAGCCTGTGTCTTGGTATTTCTTCCATACAATTTTAATTCTTTAGCTAACTCTGGTAGTGGAGGGGCATACGCAGCGTTTGGATAATATCCTCCATAAGGGGGTCCATATGGGTATGGATTGTAACCAGGTTGCATTGTAGGAAGGGGTTGTTGCCAGCCTGTAGGAGGTGGCTGCATACTTAAAGGATTATTTTGGGATGGCCCCCACGGATTCTGAGGTTGTCCTCCATATAAAGTATCACTTGCTTGGTTCTGTCCCCAAGCTCCACTAAACTCACTTCTATTGTTAAATATTTCTGTTTGGCCATTCCAGGAAGGATAAGTTTTCTTTTTATTTGAAGGGGGAGTGGCCCCCGATGCATTTAAATGTATATTAAAGGTATTGTCCAAAACATTTGTCTTTTGGAGCACCTTAGGTATTCTTGCTGTATTTTCTGTATTTCCTGGTTGATGCCAATCCCAAGCTGTTCTCTGATTTGGGTTTAACGACATTGTATCAATGTTAGAAGGAGGTAGATATACTGGAGGAAGTCCCATATCCTTTTGTGTGGGTTCCCTTATCTTGGGTTTTGCTCCTTTATACTCTTCTGTTTTCTGTCCGTCAGTAGTCTTCACTTCTATTACATCATGTTCTTCATCTTGATTAACATCTTCTGTATTGCTTCTTTTATTGGATCATCATGTCCTCATCTTTGTTCTCTGTTGAATCAATTATATTCTAAGTCCTTTATTATCCCCTTCGCTCCTCCTGAAGCTCATTAGAGTCAAACTGGTTCCGGCTATAGCCCTTTGACGAGGGTAGCAGAGAATGAGAACAATTGTGAAACATACGAAGACTGTAAAAGACTATTGTTCAAACATATCATGATTAAACCTTTAATTAAGTTCAGTTAATAACTAAAAAAAAAAACTAAGTTCTCAAACTGTTTCTAAAAATTAAAAAAAAACTAAAGTCTCAAAATATTTTTCAAAGTTTTCAAAAAAAAAAACACTAAGTTTTCAAAAATATTTTTTCAAAGTTTTCAAAAAAATATTCAAACTGTTTTCAAATTTTCCAAAAATTTTCTATGTTCAAAGAAAATATGTAAAGTTCTATTTAAACTCAAACAAAAGAGTTTATATCAGTATTTATTTTTAATTAAATAATTAAAATTATTATTCGATTTTATTATCAATTACTGTTTAAAGTTATTCACTATTAAATTTAAAAAATTAAAATTTAATTACTTTAAATTCTAAGTTCAAAATAAAAATAATTTTTCTTTTTTTTTTTTAAATCAAAGTTTAGAATTAATAACTAAAAATAATTTTCTTTTAAAATTATTAAAAAAATTCAAAGTTCAAAGTTCAAAAATAAAAATAATTTTCTTTCAAAATTATTTAAAAAATATTAAAGTTCTATTTTCAAAAATAAAATTAATTTCTTAAAAAATTATTTAAAAATATAAAAGTTCTAAGATAAATTATCCATTTTATTCATGCTGAGAAGTTTAATTTCTTACTTAAGAAAGCAGCTATCGCTTTTTTCTAGTCGGGGTGTTGTTCTTAAAATGTTAAAGCGTCAACTTATGTCAAAGGGTGAAACATTGTTCTTCAAACTTCTTCAAAGTTCTTCAAAGTTCTTCTATGTTCTTTCTATTAAATATTTTCTAAGTTGGAATCAATCAATTTATATACCAACAAATTTATTTTTCCAATTCTGTTATAAATTGTGGCTTTTATAATTTCTGTTGCAGTAGAATAATTTTTAAAATATTTTAGGTCAGTAAAATAAATTTCCAATTTTTCTGTAGCTAAATATAACAATTCTGTTATTTTTTAGGTCAAAGAAAACAATTTCTAATGTTTTAGATCAAAAATATAATAATTTTCTGTATTTTTGGTCAATTTGGGCAATTTCTGGGCCGGTGACCTTTTTTGACCTTTTTCTGACCTTGTGACCTTTTTCTGACCTTTTGACCTTTGGTGACCTTTGGTGACCTTTGGTGACCTTTGGTGACCTTTGGTGACCTTTGGTCAAAGTGACCTTGTCTGGGTGGCCTGGGCCTTGTCCAAAAGGTTTTACCTCACTTTGGTAATTACTAATTAACTTTTTGCTAAGTTACGGATTTCTGATAATTTAAAAAAAAAACTTATTTTTTAATTCACTAAAAAAGAAAAAAAACACTTTTTTATTTTTTCAAAAAAAAAACGGGTTTAAAAAAAACCGGGTTAAAAATAACCGAAATCGCAATTTTACCACCTGAAAATATTCGCGGGGCTACGACAAATATAATTAGTAAATAATTATAATGAAAAAGTAATTAATAAATTTATTATTAATAAAAACAAAAACGATATATATATATATATATATATATATATATAT
>JABUQX010103099.1:62500-70000 GCA_015478945.1 Trachelipus rathkii | reverse complement strand
ACAAGTTCTTTATACACCGATCAATGAATATATGTTGACGTAACCAAAGTTTTCACATTAATAAAGCTAACCTTGCATCACCTGAACTAAGAATACATGTACACAACGAGAAAACCACACACCTTAAACACGAATAAAACTGTTATCATTAACAAAGTTCCACACTTAACAACAGTAAAGTAACTCACCATAGCATACAAAAAACGTAACCTTTGCCATACTTTGTCAACAGATATCTCACCACATGCAATGTTAATTTTAGATAACATCGGCTGTCAACACAAGACCAATATTTCAATCAGATCTAAACCTCTGAGATCTCGGTGGAGTCTCATGCAATCCACTATACGTGATCATATATAATGGCGTTCTTCTCTATCATACTGATCAACGGCTTATCTGAGTGAGGCGTGACTAGCAATTCATTTCTGGACCATAATTAATTGATTATTAACAAAGTTTTTCACATTAATAAAACTTACAATAGCCTCCACTCTGAACTAAGAGAAGTACTAATCCAAAACGTCCAACCTAAGCACACCTCTAAACATGAATAATACTGCTTAACGTTTAACAGAATTCCATCCACTTGACACAACAGTAAAGTAACTTAATTAACATACAAAACGTTAACCTATTCACACTTTTGTCAGCTATCTTACGTAACAATGTTAATTTTTTACATATACATGGTGAAATTTAACAAAAAAATGTATCACAACATTGGCTAATTATATCATGCTGATCAATGAATATAGGCAACGTAATAAGTTTTTTACTCATAAAGCTAACAATAGCATAAACAGACACTAAGAAATTAGGTACAACAACAACCTAACACAACTCATGCACAATACGAGCTCAAACGATCATCCGAGCTCTCTACCTCCATACGCATATACACTCCGTCCTACCAGCTGACCACTAAATCATATCGATAATGCTTAACAAACTCTACGCTATTATATCTTACGCACTCGCGCGCCAACAAATCTCTGACTCGATTAATCACTCTCTACTGCTTCATCGCTCATCCCCATATATATACCGCTCGATAAACTGAGAAGATCAAGTCACAGTCCGCTGCTGACAGGTGTGTGATAGACTATCCAATAACACACCTAACACACTTAGCACGAATAAACACTAATTACCAAAGTTTCCATACTTAACAACAGTAAAGTACCTAACACTGCTAAAAAACGTAACCTATTCACACTTTTTCAAGCATATTGCTAACACATCAATGTTAATTTTACATTAACATGTTACTATTTAACAAAATTTAGCATAACCCTTGCCTACTTTCATTGTGGACAACTAATTAATGATAACGTAACAAGTTTTTACTATAAGTGATGAACGTTACTGATCAGTCGCTGTTAAAACTAAACGGAGAGAGACCCGAAACGTATATGACAATCTCATAACCTTACCTAAATATAATAATCCCAACAAATAATCAAACATAACAAAGTTTATCCAAACATAACATAAAAAAATACAAAGCGAGTACAGGCCTTTATCGGCTGGCGTATACCTCTATCTGATAGCAACCAGCACCATGATTACCATGATCTTAGCTCACATGTCCGTCCTCTTCCCGAAACGATCACTACACCCATATCTCCGTGCAATAGCATATTGCAAAATATTCATCATCTCGGCTCTCATCCCAGGAAATATAACAATAGTTTATGACTTTTAAAGCGTAAATCAGTAAATCAGTCCATGATAGATCTGGACTGCGTGTCAGAAAATACATAGTGCACCTCGACACGTCGCCTGAACCACGAATCTCATCATACACACCCTCACTTACTGCAGTCTGGCTGCTAATATCTCAGCTATGAGCTCGACAAACTCGTTTCGCACCATGCTCGTTGTACTGGCTCGCTTTGTGATACTCGCGCATAAGATAGCTGCCTCACCTCACAGCAGAGAAACCTCAAAATAAGTTCACTAATCAGTGCCCTGCTTATTATCATGATAGTAAGACTGCTCATCGATATTATATGCTAACGCGCACCCCGCCAAACTCCAGATATATAGTCACTACCCTAAAGTCATACGTTTGACAAGCTAGAATCGATCACAAACAGGCTGATTAAGAATATAATGTTTAAAACGACAAGATCACACCCGTACCTACAATACATTCTAGACGCCTCTCTGGTACTCTACAGTCCTCAATTGCAACTACTTCTCGAGAGATCAAGTTCCATATCCTTAACAACAGACTAAATAAACTAACATGTCATACAGAACGTAACCTTTTCACACCTTTTCAACGTATCTGTAACATATCATAGGTATTTTTACCTTAACCTAATAATATTTAGCAAACACTTGTCATAACATTACCTAATTATCATACATCCCAACGAATATAAGCTAAGGTATCAAAGTTTTCACATCAATAAAGCTAACATATCATAACCTGAACTAAAATATAATATACAAAAGGCAAACCTACAACCTCACGTATGAATATCCTACATCCGCAAAATTCCCTACTTTCAAAGGTAAAGTATCTAACAGGACAGACAAAACTCAATGTATCCCCACTTTTTCCAACATATATATAAACATATATTACTATGACTGTATGAAATTAACACTGATTTGTTAGAGAAATGATGAGTTTCGTAAGATTTTACTGTGTTAACTGACGATGATGTGCTAGAAAACGTGAGCCTAGGTTAAGTTTTTGCTGAGTAATGTTAGGTTTACTCAAGAATTTCGCTAATTACGTTTATTCATAGTTCAAAATGATGTTATATTCGAAACGAGTGACACTTTGATGAAGATAGCGGAGAGGGTAATGCCCGCTTACACCCCTTCGGGGTTGATCCTCCATCTGCGGATTCACACCCTTTTAAGGTGCGCATCCCCTTGGAATTTCTCTCGGTAGGAGATGTGCTGCTTTAGGTACTTTATTACATAGTGAAAAATAACCGCTTACACTCCCTTAGGGGTACCCTGAGATGGGTCTTCAAGCATCTCTCTGGGGTGGTTCACACCTGTAAGTGGGCTCAATCGCTGAAAATTGCTCGGTTATGTATCGTAAAGATTGAGATTATGTTGATGAATGAGCGCATTCGCAAAAGCTTTTGTATCCCTAATCATAAGGCTACAATGTGTCCCTAATCATAAGGCTACAGTGTAAGCCTAACGAACCGAAGGTATTGTGTAATGTTTCGAGATGTAGGATAGGTTAAGTTTTATGGACAATGTTAGTTACTTACCGTTGATAGGCAAAGAACTTTGTTAATGAAAACTGTTTATTTCGTAAGTTAGGTAGGTTATGTTAAATATTGCTATAACAATGTGATTATTACACTGATTTGTTTAGAGAAATGATGGAGTTTCGTAAGATTTACTGATGTTAACTGGACGATATGTGCTTAGGAAACGTGAGCTAGGTTAATGTTATTTGCTGAGTAATGTTAGGGTTACTCGAGAATTTTGCTAATGTCTACGTTTTTTCATAGTTCAAAATGAGTTATAATCGAAGCGAGTGACACTTGATGAACGATAGCGTTAAGTTCATTGTTCATAGATGGCTGGTATCTTTGATAGATGGTACTTTGTTAGGGATTTTTTACCATAAATATGGTTTAAACTGGTCTGATAGTTGGAAAAATTTGGATGCATTGAGTTTTGTCTGCTCCTGTTAGATTACTTTACCTTTGTTAAGTAGGGAATTTTGCGGATGTTAGCGGATTATCATGCGTAAGTTGTGATAGGTTTGCCATTGTATATTATATTCTTAGTTGCGGTTATGATATGTTAGCTTATTGATGTGAAAACTTTGATACCTTAGCTTTCTATTTAGTTGGGCTGTATGGAATAATTAGGTAATTGTTTATGATTAAAAGGTTTGCTAATTAACTATTTTAAGTAAAAATACGTTGATATGTTACAGATACGTTTGAAAAATGGTGTGAACAGGTTACGTTCTGTATGCTATGTTAGTTACTTTACTGTTGTTAGCTGTGAAACTTTTTAATGTGGACTGTTTATTCGATCGTAAAAGGACGTTGTGTTAGGGTGTCGTTGTACATTATTATCGTTAGTTCCAAGTTGTGATATGTAGCTTTATTGATGCAAAACTTTTGCGTTAGCATATATTCGTTAGTCAGTATATAAAGAACTTATTTTTTATGTTTGTGTTTATCCAAAAAATATTGCTCGAAATTATGACTTGAATCAATAGATCAATAGGATCATGTGTTGGATTGGGGGGAGGGGGCCTGCAGGGAGGGTAGTTGATTTACTTGATTTACTGATTTACTTGCTTTGAAATCAGTAAACTATTACAATTTACTATGACTATTTTATTCAAAGAACTTATTTTTATGATTATGTATGGATAAAACTTTGTTATTATTTATGTTATGTTTGGATAAAACTTTGTTATTGTATGCAATTATTCGTTGGGATTAGGGGATGAATTTTTGTTAAATATTACGAAACTGTTAATGTAAAAACTTTGTTACGTTAGCATTATATTTCGCTGTCAGTATGATAAGTAAGGCGGGTTCTTGCTAATTTTTTTTAATTTTACCATGTTAACGTTGAAATTAACATTGATGTGTTATTCAATATTCTTGAAAAAGTGCGTGAATAGGCTTACGTTTGTTCGCTGTGTAGGCTACTTTACTGTTGCTAAGTATGGGAACTTTGTTTAATTTTAGTAGTTTTTTTTGTACGTAAGTCTGGCTGTTCAGGTTGTCGTTGTATATTAATTTCCTAAGTTCAGGTATACATGTTTATATATATATATATATAAGTGTCGCGCAGGTGCCTGTCACGTTGACAGTACATTATATATATACCGCATGGTACTCATAGTCCCCTATCTCATACAGAGGCGCTACCCTCATGTTTTTGTACTATGTTTATCAGAAATGATTAACGAATTGAAATTCTAGAACTCTGTCAACAATAGATCGATCAATGCTTATCAAGGTCATAAGGTATCCCAGTAACGCGGAGAGTGGTGACTTCCAGGAATGGATTTTGATTTACTGCATCATTGATTTACTGACGTGTTAAATAAGTGGACAGCGTAACTGTTACTGATCGAGCACTGCTTTCTTACCTATTTGAGTTTGCTCATTATTGCGCTCAAGGATCATTTATTTGTGTGTAGACTATGTTGTACCGTCCATCTACAAACGTGTGTATTTCTGTCTGGTACGAATCCTTTTGTTATGTTTACAATTTTCGTTGAGGGATTATGCACTTTAATTTATCATATATATAGCTGTAATCCCTCTCTCTCGCATACTCGAATGTATACCGATGTCTACATGTCTAAAAGAAATTAAGTGGGGTGCATGCGCGTACCAAGTGATTAGTACTATCATCGATATAGAATTGGATCGATGAATATTGACTCCTATATATATAGGGTGGCTACGCATTATAAATATTGAGTGGTCTCACACTGAAAAAACGTACATCATTACAAGCCAATATATACACATGACTCTCATTCTCATCTGGTTATGGCGACCGCGATCTTGCTACTCTGTGCGCAGATCATTATAGTATGCTTCACAAAGTCCGCTGGTGACCATTTACTATCTCGGCATGAATTGTAACGATAGATATATAACCGCTCCACCCGTATTCTCTAACTGGCTTCTGACAGATTCACGTGTGACGAATATATATATATATAATTAGACGTTAGTCCGAGATTAATCTCAATAGTGGCTTGTGAGGTAGCACCCCACCTCGGTGAGTGTCTATTTGCAGCATATATATTTTACAGTGCCCATTATACCGACCTCTCCGTTAGTTCAGGTAATGAAACTTGATTTAACGATATGCTTGAAAAAGGATGAATAGGTTATGTTTTGCATGCAATGAAGTTACTTTACTGGTGTTAAGTGTTGGAACTTGCCTCTATCCTAACGTGACAAGGGATGGCTGCATGAATAGCGTTAAGCGCGCGAATTCGGGTATCCCTCCTGCGCACGTGGAGTGAATGTGCTTCTGTTACCACTACTCCGAAGTACTCGTCGCTATTTTACGCTTTATTGAGCAGCAAACTTTATTAGGTTCGCATATATTCATTGATCAGCATGATAATTAGCCAATGTTGTGATAAATAAGTGTTGTGGAAAGTGCTTCGATACACTCGCTCAATCTCTCGCCGCTCCTAGGTGATCGCGACGTCTTCAGTCAATCTCACACTAATTCATACGTGTATATGCCCACTAGCTCGTGCTTTCGATCCACACACAGAAGTCTCACTCAGTTAGCTCTCTTCGTGTGCATAGATCAGAAGGCATACTTCTGTATTACTAACTCCTACTGTTGGTTAAGTGATCGTATCCACCCTTTCTGGAAGACACCATCTTCTCTCACATCGGCTTACAGTTTTCTTCATGCTCTCTCAAGACAGCTAGTCGTTCTCCTTGTAGGATGTGCTGCCTCAATCAATAATTCTTCTCTCGCAATATAGATGCTCTCACTCTCACCTGACCTAACTCTCCAACTCGCTCGCCTCGTGCGATACCTGAATATAGTTTCTTACGTTAGCCTATATTCGTCGTTGTCAGCATGATAATTAGACAAGGTTATGCATAAATTTTGTTAAATATTACCACCTGTTAATCTAAAAATAGTGTACCCTCATATATACATATGCGTATACACAAATGATCGTATCATGATGGACTTGGCGCCAATACTTTAGCCGAGCAGAGGTATGGCCTCTAGTGTTACTTCTTGTATTACATTCGTGTCCTACTGTTGTTAAGTGCTGCGAGCTTCCTCTCATCGTGATTAACAGTATGCCGGTTTAAAGGATGTAGGGTTTCTCGATTTATTATATTCTTAGTTTCCGTAAGTCGTACGCTCTCCTGACTCTCCCGCTCGCTCTCTCTCAGATTGGATCCGAACGTGGTAGACTATGATATGTTTAATCACTCCAAAATGATGCTCGAAAGTGTACGTTGACATCATAGAATAACGTCAGATCAATAAGATTGTAGCGAGTCGGATTGTATGCTAATCAAGATGGTAGCATACCTAGTTAGAGTGGTGTGTGTGAGTGCTAATTATAGACCCGTGTACGTAACCATACACTCTTTTTAATTACTAATAGAGAGTGCGAGCATAGATGCTAAGAGAGAGAGACAATTACTTTAAAGCAAAATAAAAACAAAAATAAATAAAGTTTTTGTGTTAGTTATGTTATACAAATATGACTTGAGTCAACTGAGATCAATACGATGCAAGATCATACTCATATATTGTGACTCTACTATATAGATCATCGCGTCGAGGTAGAGCGTCGTGCAATGGCGTCTATAATATATGCTGAATTCACTTCTTACACGTGCTGCTGTGATTCGTCTTCATGTATAAAGACGATGACCAAATCTTCTGAGAGTGAGAGAAGTGAGATGTGAATCACATAGATTCCTCTATTAGGGTATAGACGATATACTAGATCCATATAGACGTTCTCTATAACGC
>JABUQX010103099.1:55000-57500 GCA_015478945.1 Trachelipus rathkii | reverse complement strand
CTATATATATATAACCTCCCTGTATATCTCATGTGTAGTCGCGCTCTCAAATATACTAGTCTCTTATTAATCTCCCGGCTTTCTGTGCGTAATATATTATATTATATAATACTGTTTCATTAATTTTATCATAAGTTAGCTATCTCAGACACATTCTAATTTATTAATCATAGTTCTACTACTATTTAATTATATATAATACTAGCTTCGTAAGGATATTCTCTGTGACTAGCGGATATAGTCACTATGCTTCTCTCATTAGCATGTTTCCCTTTCTCTCATTTTCCGTGTATATATAAAATTTATACGTGGATCACTGCTTCATATAATACATTCTTAGCGGAAGATCTATTCGACTCCTCAGAAGCTGGATTCAATCCATAGTATACTCAGTACTCAACCCTCCGACCTTACAGATAGCCTCCTATATATATTACTACCATACATCATATACCTCCGTACGCGTGTGAGCAATACTGTCAGACGTTTTTCATGAATATCATATATATATCAGTGAACTTGTTCTTTAAAGGAAGTTAACGATATATATCGGAAATACGACACGCGATCGTAATCCGATATATTTTTCCTTCATATATTTAAAGGCAATAGAGCGGTCCGAGTGACCAAACACAAGCTTTGATTTAACGATAAGGAATAATACCTATAGATTAAATCGCACACAGATGAAGAGTCAGGTGTGCTCGAGCCCTTCGCGTCGCGAGATGAACCGGGGTGCGGGCACTCTGTGCCCACCAGCTGCCTAGCCCCTCGTTAATACACATACTATAAAATAAAATGAAAATAAAAATGCAGTAATAGATTTAGTGTGCACCTCGCGCGCTTCTATGTAGAGTTCTAGCTTTATTAAGTGATACAACTTTACAGGGAGTGTTCATAACTCTCAGATACACTCTCGCGATTTCGAGATATATCTCTTTTATGTAACTGCTTTCATATTAAAAGGCCTAGTAGTCCAAAATCACTCTGTTGCTTATATTACTTCATGCTGATACTTATTACCCCCAGTTTTTTTGATAGTAGGTGTAGCGAAAAAAAATATATGAGTATAATATTGAATATAATTATGATTTAGGTGATATAGAGGGATAATATATATATATTTATATAATAATAATATATATTATATTATATAATATATATATATATATATATTATATATATTATATATGATATATATATTAATTATTATATACAGTTGAGAAGATGTATGATTAACAGCCCAGAAGCCAACTAGACGGAACTCTATTTATTTTTACGGTTTATAAAGATAAATTTCAAGCTTTTAGTCTGACCCTTATGAGTCATTTGATTGAGAAAAAACTTGAGTCCTTAATTGACTAATATATGAGTAATAAGGTCGAAATCCTAAATCAAGTTTATATATATATATTAATGTATTAATAAAATCAACATCTGGGTAAGTAAGGGTTAAGGACAGCAAAATGATTTATTCAATATGTATTTTAAGAAAATTCGTAAGAAACTGATATATGACAATTTCCAGAGTTATCGTATCATTCCGTATTATATCCAGATCTCTAATCACTCACACAATATATATCTCATATGAATGGCGGTCTGGATATGAACAATTAACAAGACCCAATCTGTGATCAAGTCATAATACAAACAAAAGTAGCAAGACTAATACAGAATAAAGGAGGCCAGAAAAAACTAACTTTCCCTACGTAACTTTGACAAAAAAAATCAATTATTCCACTCAAAGGACTTACAAAGAAGAGCACCAAAATTAAAGATACCAGCAAAACGCTCATTCCTATTACCGAGATGCCTGAGTAAAGTAAAAATAATTTTGAAAAAATTTTAAATTACTTAGTTAACCATTCACATACATTACTTGTCCTAATCAATACAATAGTGATGAAATTATAGCAGTCCCTATGTCAAGTGCGATAGTACTCATTAATTGAGATATCGAATTTTTTCATATTAGATTTTTAGCACTCAGTACAACATACCACAGCAGCTTGATAGATGCATTGTTTTACCATTTGCGTTATAAGCGAGTACTCAGTATACCTCTCTATTTTGTGTTTTACGGCGATTGTGAGAGAAAGAAAAGAATTATATGTTAACGGAGCATGAAGAGTTCGATTGTGTAATTTAAATAATTATCGGCGAAAGGCCTTCAAATGATGATACTTGGGAAAACTGTTAACTAATAACGTCATTTTGAAGAACTCGAAATCTAGAGTATTTAACTCGAGTATGCATGCCACGAGACAAGTTGTAAATGAGAAGAGAAGTAATGAAGAGAGGAGACGACTGTGAGCACGGATAGTATACGAACTGACGATGATAAAGAGATAATATTATATCAGATAATATATATCTACTAAGATATAATGAATATGATATCTACTATAATATATATATATATTAGTATTAGGTGTATATATATATATAGAAGAGTATATATATATGAGATAAGAGAAGATATATAGAGAGATATATA
>JABUQX010103099.1:32500-47500 GCA_015478945.1 Trachelipus rathkii | reverse complement strand
CCAACCGTCAGCATCTTCGTAGAGCCGCTGTCCAGTTAACAACGTACGCAACCGATAAGGCATCTTTCTCATAGAGGCCGCCAGGTCCAGTTGAAACGTAACGCCGCGATGACCTCGCCCTATAGAAAGTCGATTTTGTCTGTGCCAGAGAGGGGAAACAACTCTCAGTTCGGACTTCGAAAAGCTGCCCAATCCTATACAAGTGAAAAGAGATAGGGAAATTCTTGACGGAAAATCCCAGTTGAACAACAAGTGAAAAGGAGCATGGAGGGAATTAGCTTACCCCCCCTCACCCATCCACAGCGCTGATCAAAAAGCCAATCCAACTCAAGCACACTCCTCAATGGGAAGAAATCTGGCCAATCCGAAGAATGGAAGGTTTTGTGAGGCTGACCATGAATAAATGTTTGGATGATTGGATGAAGAAATTAAGATAAGATTGAAGTAATTGGAAGAAACTGTTTACCTAGTCAATCATCCGTATACCTAAAACTCCGACCGAAACTCAAGGATTAATTTGAGCGGACGGGAAGTGTTTAATACCATCAGCTTTCACCATGGGACCCCTTATGTGCCAATACAATTAGCCCATGAGGATACACGTTATCCCCAGTAATCAATTGAGGACCATGATTACCTTCACAAAGGGCACCAGTAGGAGAAGGTATCCGATAATTAGCAACATATCCGAGAGGCACGAGTAAAGGACACCAGAGACAGTTTCTTCTAATTAGCCCCTCTCAAAGTCTCACGAAACAATTTAAGGAGGTGTACAAAGAGATTCATAAGGAAAGATGTCGAAAATAGACAAGAACGTTCTTCTCGAAAAGCCAGAGTACATGGAGGAACTACTAGGGCTCCTCATGGACTACCATGATGTATTGGCACTAGATGAGTCTGTCCAGGTCCTGCCCGCTGCAGAAATTTAAGATTGAGCTGTTACCCGATGCCCCGAAATCGATTTTCAAACATTACAGATTACCCACCTACTTGGCAGACATCGTTAATTCCACCTCTGCACTGAAAAAGGTACATCAAAGCAGGGTAGCAGCCCCCATTCTTGTCCCCGTGCGGTGGGTCTAAAGAAAAATAGCCCGGAAAACCAAGGTGTGTCTGGATACAGGTACCCAACTCCCTAGTTCAGTGACTCCCTCTACCTTCAATCGACGAGAGTTACTCCCTAGGGGAATACCGTGTCATCCGTAATTATTGACGCGTATAACGCCCTTAAATAAGGGGGGAAAGAACGAAAAAGCTGATGCATTTGGAAGGAAGCCTCTGGGTCCCATCGGCGATGTTCAAATAAGATGCCCTAGCATTATCCCGCACGAACAATGCCTAACCCTTTAGACCAGTCGCACAAGTCGTATCTAGACACGTTTATCCTGGCAGAACGTGGAGGAACACTGTGAAAATTTGAGGAAGTACTCACTGCCTTTCAGAGAAAATAAGCTAAGAATTAAAATTATCAAGTGATTTCCTACCAATCATCCGTCTGTACCTGGATTCAAATAGAAGAGATGGAATTAGGCCCAACCGCCAAGTTAAAACATGAAGAGGTTTTCGTTCCTCTACAAATGTGAAGAACACCAGATCTACTTTCTTCCTTATTTTCGCCTCATAAACTTATGCCACAGTAGCACAACGCTTTGTAACCGATTATAAAGAAAAATTCCTTCCTTGCGACGAAAAAAAACACGACAACAAGCTTTCGACACTTTGAAAGAGAGTAGATAGGTGCAGCCCAACAACATACTTTCGCCTGATTACAGCAAAGAGAATTCTTCGGATATAACAGACGCAGTAATTACGGAATGGAGGAGTTGTATCAACGTGACAGATAAAGGAAAGAGAGAAGGCCCTTAGTCTTTGCGTTCCCGGACACTCGGCCATAGAGATGATGATACATTGAGAAAGAGTTTAGGCGTTGTTCTTGCAAAGTTTTAGACACCATCTTCGGCTATAAGTAACCATTATATCACCGACAACCTACCTCTCTGCTTTATTTTAGAAAGACGCAGCCAGACCGGTTTAACTCGAGTTGAATCTCAGCTAAAACAGTTTCTCACCTACCCATAGTGATAAAAGGAAAGAATAAACGTTGCCCGCGACTATCTGAATAGGCATCCGGCATCTAATGTGTTCCTGGTCAAAAAAGCCGGAAAACAGAGAAACAGAGAAAATAGAGAAAGCAGAAACAACAGATAAAGTCCTCATAGATTCGCGTTGATGTGAAAATCACAAAAGAACAACAGAAAGTCCCCGTGTAGGATTGTTAAACATGGCCGAAGAGTAATCCCAATACAACACCCACACATCTTAATAAAAGGCATCTTGCACTGGTGCAAGCAAAACCCTATCTTGTACATGTTCCAGATAGTATGTATTTACAGGTATAGACCAGTGCACCTCATAGCTGGGAGCACCGTTGGTCAGGCAAAGAACTGAAAGAGAGTAGGGAGAAATACCATTTCCCTGGTTCAAAATTGTCAAAGTAATACTGTATCAATGTTGTCGTCGCCAGAATAAGGCCTAGAAGCCCCCTGTGCAGAAGATTAATAGATGCCGCGCCGGTACACACCTTCTCACCGTTCATGTGACGCAGTGATTGGGAAAAGCCATCTGACGATCAAGCCAAAACATCTTAGTATTTTCGAGCGTTTTGACGCGATAGTCGAAAATTAGTGCCTTGTAAGACGAGAACAGCGAAATGGCCAGTGAGCACTACAAGAGAGGTCATATGTAGACATAGTTGCCCCTCAACTGCTTTTCTCTGATAATGCGCTTGATTGCGGCGCAGGTGTTACTATGTAAGCGTGAGATAAAACAGATAGAGATTTGCCTACCAAAGCATTCCCAAAAATGGCGTTGTAGAAAGATAAACTGCTGATATTGAATCTTTCTTGCGAACACTCGTGATGCAAACCACCGAGCATTGGGGAAAATCCTAAGCGTTGCCCAAATCCTATCAATTCCGCGTATAATCGATCATAGGGTCTTCACCCCACTGTCCTTACATGGTACTAAGACTCCCTTACAGATGCCTATTTGTTCATCGAAGAACAACTCATTCTGAACGGCTCTTTTCAGTAGGCAATCAAAGGATCATTCTTATAAAATGGCAAGAGAGAAGTTAGAACGTAAACCACAAAATTTGAGCAACAACATGAAAAGCCAAGCAAAGAGAGGTAAACAGGAATTATGTCCTTCGTTAGAGCAGTCAAACCGCCTCAAAGTTCGAAACTATGTCCCAAGTTTGACGGCCCATATATTGCTCCGATGTTTACAGACCTAACAAGTTATGATTGTGTTGTTTCAGATTCAGCCGAGATTCCACTGTCCATGAGAAACTTAAGTGGCCCAGCAGAAAGTTCACTGAATCACACTTCTGACTTAATGAACGATGAAGTTTGGGAATCCCCGACGCAGTGGAAAAGTTAGAGCTCCAAAGAAACAAAAAAGGAAAGAATGAGGAAAGACAAACAGAGAAGGAGACACTGTAGAATGAAGAGAAGAATGAGGAGAACGGAGGAGGAAGAAGAAGACGGGAAGAAGAAGATAACGACGAAGAAGCAGAAGAAGACGAAAAGATAGAAGAAGTAGATGATGGAAGACAGAAATTTCTCCTCCCAGCAGATCAAATGCTTCCCAATTCCTTCAATCCCGATAACGCCATTCAGAATTCTATCCGGACACAGTACTTTCCCAATCCCCCATCCACCACAATCTCAGCAAGGACAATACTATAACTCTTACTCTATCCCCCCACCTCAGCCGGTACTTACGAATTCTTGGAGCCATCCAATTCCCGTGCAACAACCGACCCCAGTAGAACCAGAGAAAGTAAACCTGTGGAAGAAAGAAGATTGCAATGAGATTGTAGAAAGAAGAAGTTACAGCGATGTAGTCGTCGAAAGAGCACGTCCGACAGTGATTTTAAGTGTTCCACTCCAAAGATGACTTCCCAAAACTCCATCCAACCACTCCGGTGCGGAGAAAAGGATTAACATCTTATCTCCCTTTCAACAAAGATTTCCCCTAGTAAACCCTGTTCAGAAATTTCTCAGGACCACCAGCACACGAAGGAGTGTATGGAGCCTATGTGAACGCCCCTCCAAGAACAAATCCCCCTGTGAAATTCTCCAATTTCCCCAGTAAAAGATGGCCACTACCCCACCCCGGTCTGATAATCCAAGGTATTTCATCCCGATACAGAAACACAGACCCCTCTACAGGCCCCATAATGTTCACTGGTCCTACCGGAGGCCTCACACCCGAGTTGTACCGAAGTTGCAAAAACACTCCAAGTATGTGAACCAAAACTAACTACTGAGCATACAGCGCCGGAAGCAAGTGTAGTAACCGTCAGACCTAACAGCAGCAAAAAGCTTATTCCTGCACCTCTCCTGCTTCCACCTGTCTCGTAAGTGGTAAAAAGTATGAACAACATCACAGTCCGTGGCGCGCAAGACAAAAAATTGTTTGATCCTACTGGTTACTGTAGTCAAAATCCGCGAATTCATGCATTACACTTCTGTAATTATGTGGTAGAAAAAGTTAAAACTTCTTAAATTAAGAAATCAATAAATATGTTTTTAAAGAAATATAATTCACTTACAAGCTAAAAAATGTTGGAAAGTAATTTGCTGCGTTTGTACTTGAAAAAAAAAAAAACTGTTAAAAACTGACTTTAGGCGGCACATTTCGACAAAACCCACTTGATGGTTCGGATACATAAGAATGTGATTGTGTAGGGTAGGTTTTGTTGGCATCGTTTTGTTTTACTACTTTGCTGCTTTACTGTTTTTAATTTAAATGAGTCTCGAGGATTAATCTCACATTTGCGACCACGTTTATTCATGTTCAGATATCTAAGAAGCTTAACTAAGTGGAAATCTGAGGGTATTGATCAGATATTTCAAAATTCCTGTATGGGAATGAGTTAGATTTCATTTTCTAGTTTTGTTGCTTTGCTTTTTTTTATCAAAAAACTACCTTCCTTCACCAAGAAGAAGATACTCCTGCACAGAATGATCAGTTCGAGTGATGCAAAGTTTCCAAGGCTCTTCAGAAGTAAGAGATCCTTGCTATGGCACAGCACACCGCACACCGCAGCGAGACAACGGCCAAGAACATTTATTACTGTAAATTGTCAATATTTGTGGAAACATTTTTGTCCCTAAAACTTTTGCTATAAGAAAGGACAATAGAATCAAACATTATAGTAAAAGTTAGTAAGATATAGCTAAAGTAAGCGAAAGCCCAGCAAAGTGCTATTTACGTGAAGAAGTAGTTTCACTCAAGTGTGAACGTGAGTTTGATGGTAAACCAATTGTGTGTACGGCAATACTAGCAGAGCTACGACGTGGAGTTTTAAAAACCTTACAGTTTAGGTAGTTTAAGCAACACTCGAATAGGTTATCATGTTAAGAAACTCGAGTTGTTAGATTAATCATAAAACGCTGAGAAATCCTTTATACTAACCATGTAAATTTATTATAGGACCAACTAAATTAATTATTTAAGACCATAGCGCACCTTTTAACATACTTTCAAAACCAAGAAAAGTATAAAAATGGTACTAAATATTCAGATGAGGGAGATTTCGGCGCTAACCCCCGAATACCAGCTAGTCAGGTGCTACTACATACATAATATAAATAATCAACATGCCAAAAAAGCAAAGCACTCAATACAATGAAAAAGTGCAGTATGCAATTGCAGGAAGATGTTGCGTCAATAGTCTGCTGGCTTTAGTTCTTCCCAATAATTATATCTGTTACGAAAGTCAACTTCATAGAAGGATACCTCGGGAGCTTGATTCTCATCTTAGAAGGATATTTCGTACCTCGACCACTGCTACATTTCAAACAGAACCTATCACATCAAGACGAATTCTAAACTTTGGTAACCACCAACGACAAAGAATCGCTGTATTCACGCATCTTCGAGGAGCGATGTTGGTTCTATGTTTCAAAACGATCAACGTGTCATCACCAAATGGAATTTCAAACTATAATTACAGTTCGATAAAAGTGTAGCCAGAAATGAACGAAGAAGTGAAACTTCATGGATGCTCTGACACGAATAAAAAAATGGACAAGCGTAGCTTCGTTACATTTAGTGAGATATTTGGTAGCGAGTACTCCTCTTAAGCATTCTCTTATTTGCACTTGCCTACCGGTAAAACAGTATTGATAACTACTTCGAAAAAAAGATTATTCATTTATAAGGATAATTATGCCTTCCACCTCCAAATTTATTGTTACATAATAAAGGAATAAGTCAATTCAAAAGACTGTGTCAAATACTCGTACTTTCCAATTATAAAAAGTCATGGATAGCTACGTAAACCACAATTATTAGAGTTCTAGGATATTAGGTACGCACAAATATCAAATAAAATAGACCAATTTGGAGCACAGGCGTTAATAAATTTAATGAAACAAAACCTTCAGGAACACCACCAAAGCCCCGACCAATTATGATAAATTTCACTCCTAACGCGCGAAGAAATCAGGAATGGTATCACCCCAAAAACGTCACACAAAATCTTTTTTTCTTTCCCATCCCTATTGCCTTTGTATAGAAATGAACAAAAAACTACTTCACACCCGTCATCGCTATAACTAGATAAACAAGAAAAACTTATCAAAACTTTTCTAAACATCTTGTATATCCAATCATTCAACAGCCCTATGAACTAATCACCTTAAATCCCTTTATCTTCTAAATATAGTCAATACAATTTAAGCTATATAATATAATCATAAAACTCCTATTTGAAACAAATAATTCCTTTATAAATAAAAATTTAAATATTCTTTCGATCATTTATATATATATAACACCCCAAAAAATTTGCATTAGATGCTTGAATTATTGCTTACCTCAAAGAATCGGCACATCACCTTTGTCTACATTTAGGCCAACTAGCAGTTTGCCACCCTCAAGTCCCATAAAGTGTTTCTTTTCCATGATTTGTATTACAGTATCTTTTTGCTCATGCTTCACTACATCAGAATTTCACTTAATGTAATACCATATCTTCTAACACCGATTTTTTGTCGTTTCGAGCTAATCCTTTCAGTAATATTAATTCCTGTTCTAATGTAGAGTCTTTCAACCTTTGATATTTTTAATTCGGATTTTTAAAAATAGTAACCCTTTATGCATCAGTAGTAACACATAGTTTGAGGAAACCCTAAATATTATCTTAATCCAGCATTATGATCTTATATGACTATGCTTTTACTATATCTCACTTACTACGAGATTTGATGCTATTACTCAGTAATACTCTTTCATATATATATATATATAGATTTTCAGTATTATATAAGAACCTATATTATACTCACCTTGAGATAGTAAAGAACATAACCCCTTTCCCTTAATTTATTATATATTAATATATAATCTGATCAGTTATTTCTAAAACTTTGACTTCCTTAAAGGTTTATTAACCTTAAACATTCTTAATATTGTGTTCCCAATGATTTCATACTCTTAATAAGAAATTCTCATTAGACTCTTTAAAACAAACAAAGCAACCAAAGGTAAGACCCAATATTAGATATTTTCCCAAGTAATATAAAAATTTCAATCCATTAGGGAGGAGGAACTTCTGGCACACTTTTTGTTTTAGTCGTAGTTCGAGAAATATGAGTAGATCGTTTTAAATTCGAATAAAAGTATATGCTTTGCGAATATGTGCCCCTGCCCAAAAAGTCACCCATTCAAACTTGAAAGCATCACCACTATCAGCCGTCCCCAACCTCTAACGTAACGATCCAACTAGGGCACCTTGATAAATGCTTCCCTCATAAATTAACCTGATTCTATAAATAATTCTTCGAATCCCAGCTCCCCAACTCCTATTCAACGTTTGTCTTTACTCCCAAGACCTCCTATGGCGACCTTCTTGACCTATATACAACTACGAACTTATATTCCTTACTGAAAATCTATACTAGAATTTAAATATACGAATTAAATATACAATCTCTTAAGTAATGATTTTTCTCACGGGGAGGGGATCATTGTATCTCATATATACTTTTAGTTCGATAATGTATCCATCATTGAAAATTTAGATTACAAAATACGTTCTTAGACGTTTTTAAATCAAAACGATCGAAAAAATTTCGCTAGAAAACAAAGCTTCGGGCTTCAAGGGTTCTTAACCCCACCCCCCCCATAGAGTCGTATGGTTTGATATTGCGTGCTTGGAATTTGACTCATTTGCAATCTAACGAAGGGCGTCTCAGTCCTGCTTTCCGTGTAAACCTTATTTATAATAATGTATTGAAATATATGTCAGCTTTTGTTCTTGTTCACGCTTCTTACTGTCATAATATATATAATATTATTTATATACTTAATTATATAAATAAAATATAAATATTATATAATATTATATGATTTAATCATAAAAATAATATAAATTCATGTATAACAATTAATACTAATATAGTAAATATAGGGTTATTATCAAATAATTCCTTTGTATATGCAATTAACAATTACGCCATGAAAGTTAATGAAAAGATATGTTCTTCTCCTAAACTTAAGAGACTTCCTCCCACTGCACCCATTATATATTATACCCAAACTAGGCTTATGTTTTGATCCCATATATACTATATCATATATAGAAGTTATTTAATATAAATATATATAATTATTTAAAATATATATATAATATATAATTATATAAAATAATCATAAAATATTTCCTAATTATATATTTATATGATAAGTAAAAAATGAAAATAATACTACAGAATTACTATATCTATAAAGATAAATTACCATAGAAACATAACACAACACTGTCTCACTCTTAACTTATAATATAGTAACTTACAGAACGATAAGCTGGATCATAAATTATTTTTAATACCAATAAATATAAATGATCCAGACTCTCTCAGCGAGAATACTCTCGTATCAGCCGTAAAGCTCCTAGATAACTCTTTTAATGCGATAAGTAATAAATAATTCACTATGATTATTCTTAGCCTATAAGAGGTATGTAAAATGTAATATTCTTTAGTTGTATCATAATAATGTCCTTTCTGAATTAGAGCTCATATGTAATTATTAAAATAAAATTAAACGTAATTATCATGGAACATGTTGAAATATGGAATAAGCCATCAGGTAAAATATTTAGATGAAATAAGCCATTCATTAAGATGATTATAAATATGTTTTTGATATTGTTTTTATATGTTTGATGAGAGATGCGTAATTCATCGCAACCACATGCTTTCGGCCCAAATGTTAAACTACTATTTTTTTTTGTTAGAGATGTTGAATACTTTCATTTAATTTAAAAAAAATTTATATTTTTCTTTTTATGTATTTTGCTAGTAAGAGCTTCGAAGAAAAGTTAATAATCTGTGCCGGAGAGAGTACAATTTTTCTACTCATTAGTCGGCGTGGGGATTTACCATGAATAATACCATCATTCATTTTTCTGTGCGAAAAGAAAGTCCAAATTCTACTTCCACAACAGCTGTGCATATAAGGCCACTTGTCAAAGCCATTAAGATAGTAATTAAGGATTCAAAGAATACAACCGAAATAACAATAATTTGGCAATAATGTTGTGATGTACATATACCTCCGGTATACGTACAATTTGTGAAATCTTGTCTTCATCTCTCTCTCTCTCTTTCTCTCTCTCCTCGTTAAAACTCTCATCTCTTTCATCTCTTCTCTCTCTCTACTCTCTCTCTTCTCTCTCTTCTCTATACCTCTCTTATATATATAAATATATATTATATATATATTAATATATATTATAATATATATAATTATTAATATATATTATAATTATAATTAATATATAAATATATATATATAATATATATAATATATATTAATTAATTTATATTTTAATATTATATTATTTATTTTTATAAATATTTATATATAATAATATATTATTAAATATATATATATTTAAATTTAATAATATATAATTAAATTATAATATTTATATATATTTATATATATATAATATATAATATATATATAATTAATATTATATATGTATAATTTTATATATTAATATATTTATAATATATATATATAAATATATTATTATTAAATATATAATATAATATAGATATATATATTTAATCTATCAAATAACCTACACCACAAGTACTATTTTTTAATATTATATTGGTAAATGTGTATTTATTTTTAAATATTCATGAAAAACATGAATAATTCATACACATTTCAAAAATGTTAGAAATATAAATAATCAATATACAAATAAATAAATAATATTTATGTATTTCATTTTATTTAATTTGTTTTGGATATATTATTTAACAATTTATAAAATTTCAATTTATCTCCGATGATCGTACTTTCGCATAATACTGATTATGCCAATAATATATGATAGTATCCCGATATGCCTTTATAGGATAAAAAATTCGATTCTATAATTCTAATTATTTTTTTAATATATTAAAACTTTTTGATCCTTTCTAGTTAGCAGTTCAATTTATCAGAACAATATATACTAATCAGAATTTTTAACAGAACAATCTTTGGATACGGAGTTAGTCAATAATAACATATAATATGATATTATTAATACTTAATATATATTATTAATATAATAATGTAAAATTAATTAATTATATTATATATATATATAATATAGATATTAAGTTTTTCAATACGTGGCAAATTCTATATAATATATATCCTAAAATACATTTGCAATAACTGAAACAGTTAAATATATATATTAATTATATTAATATTAGCAACTTAATTGTTCATGGTAAAGTAAATATTAATAATTATGTTTTTTTTTCTAATTATATAATAGTTATAGGAGTATATTAAGATAATTATTTAAGATAATAATTAATGTGATATACTCACGGGTTATGGCTAGTTTAGGAAAGGGGCTGGGGGAGTATGAAAACAAAAAGGAAGTTCTGCCAAGATTAACCAAAAGATAAGGATTGGTAAGCATTTTAAAGTGATAACAATTGTATGTAGTGGTAAAAATCAAAGTAGGTAAAAAAAAATTTTATAGAGCTGAAAATATTGAAAAGGAGATAATATATGCAATGTAGTAGAATGAGAGAGGTCATATTTTATAGCATTTAACATTGAAGAATATCTTTATCTTTATCTTTATCTTTATCTTTATAACTCTTTCATCTCAACTGCGTGGTATTAGCTAAGTCCATTAGATTCGAAATAGACACTATCATAAAATTAAGTGGAACTAAAGTGACTCTAACTATTGAAAAGGGATTTCAAATTGGAGATGGTAAACATCCTTGTATGTATTTCAAGAATCCGCAAATCCGAACAGGGTTCCTAACTTCTTTTAATTTGTCTTAATAATTTAACAAACTTTGTGAACTTCCAAACGAATTTTTTTTTTGTCTGTAATTTGGTGAAGAGTGCTTAAATAACTTGAATGAGAGTCCACTGACTTTTATATGAAAGAACAAATTTTGAAAATGTGTTTGGGAAGGAGTTGGGTAGCAACAATTGAACATTTAAATTTTAAAGAATCCAGTTCACAAGTTTGAGAGTAGTATCCAAATGGTATAAATAAATAAAAAACTATAGTTGAGGCAACTGTAGAGAACATACAAAAATTGTATGTGAGAAATGAATATAATAAATTAGTTTTGTCACTACCATGTAAATGATAAAGTACTTGAGAACACTAATAAGGATAGTATTTAGAATATAGAATATAGATGATAGTTACTAGAATATAGTTGACAGATTCATGATATATATGGAGTTATTATATATATTATTATATATATATATATATATATATATATTTATAAAAATATATATATATATATATATATATATATATATATATATATATATATATATATATATATATATATATATATATATATATATATATATATTATTATTATTTCTTTATATATTTATATATGTTTATATATATACATATAACAGTTATATATATATATATATTATGGATATATATATATAGTGATATATATAGATATATATATAGATATGATATATAGGTATATATATATATATAGTTGCTATTATGATATATATATATATATATATATAGAGAGTGTTGTTATATTATATATATATATACATATATATATATATATATATATATATATGTGTATATTGTTATATATATATATATATATATATACATATATATATATATATATATATATATATATATATATATATATTCACTAAATAAAAAATGTATAATTTTTTTTAAATTATATAAGTCATACAATTAAGTTATAGAAGAGTAAAATAAATAAAATAAATATGCTACATTAATATTAGGTGAATGTAGTTTTTTGATAGTTTCGGAATTCAAGAAAACAAATTGATCTTTATAGACTCATAAAAACGGCATACATTTTTGATGTATGTATAATACATGGATACATGAATAATGTATGTATGTAGTATGTCATATGCATGTATGTATGTATGTATGTATGTATGTATAAAGGATGTATGTATGTATGTATGTATACTTAAGAGATGAAAATTGAATTCAAAATGATATGTAAAGAATTTTATCAAAAAATTTAAAGCTTTGAGAATTCCGATTTCCTTTCAATAAACATTTGAAAAGTGATATTCTTTCCTCCCTTTCAGCCCCTTCCCCCGCCCAATAAACCCCCACCGAACCCTGCGCACATACACACATACACTCACGCACGCACGCACGCACACACACGTACACTAATCTAAAATTATTTGTATAGTTTCGAATATGATTAAGAAAAATGAAAGACTTCAAAGAAAAGCAAGCAAAATTTTTCGACATTTTAAATGTGTTTGCTTTCGGCTTTACAAATTGAATGTAAAGGAGGAAAGAAATCTTTAGAGTCGCAATAAAAGGGACTAGGGTTCGATCCTTCGCCTGGATCCTAGAAAACAAGTACCTAGAGCAGTTCCCTTCCAAGAATAGTGAGGAGCGAACTTTTTATATAACTTTATATCTTTAGTTTTAATTCCAGCTTTATCTATCTTATCTTACTTTACGTCTATTTTATTTTATATATATCTTTACCTTCACCTTTACCTTTAAATTTATTTTTAATATTTACCTTTATCTTTACCCCTATCTTAAAACTGCCTTTATAATTATTTTAATCTTAGACTATATTTAGTTTTAGCTTTTTATTTATCATTATATTTATTTATCTTAAACCTACATTTACAATAAGTAACTTTACTTCTATCTTTAAACTATATTAGTTTTATCCATTAATTTATCTTTATCTTTATCTTTATCTTTATCTTTATCTTTTTTCACAAAGCAAGTTCAAGATTAAATTTAGGGATGACGGCAGTGAAATGTTTCTTTCATTCTCAAAACAATAAATCTTATAAAGAGAAACAATACAGACTATCAGAACTGAAAACTATTATTATTATTATTATTATTATTATTATTATTATTATTATTATTATTATTATTATTATTATTATTATTATTATTATTATTATTATTATTATTATTATTATTATTATTATTATTATTATTATTATTATTATTGAAATCGTTATTGTTATTGTTATTAATATTAATATTAATATTGTTATTATCATTATTATTTATTATTATTATTATTATTATTATTATTATTATTACATACATATTATTATATTATTATTATTATTATTATTATTATTAATAATAATAATAATACTATTAAAGTCGAAATCATAAAAGCGAGTAAAGGAAAGTAATTAAAAAAACATTTTTAAAAACATCAACAAAAAACTACAAAAAATAAAAAAGATTAATTTAAAAAATAACAAAAAAAAAACTATTAAATATCGAAAAAACCATTAAAATGATTTATTTTATTCATAAGGTTTAACCTAGTTTTAAAATTCGTCATTTTCCATTCCTATAATTGGAGAGATAAATTTCAAAACCAACTCAAATTGCATGATATTTTTTAATAATTATTTATTTTTATTTTAATTTCGGTTTTATTTTTTTTTATATTTACTTACTTTTATTTTATTTATTTTTTTTTTTTTTTTTTTTGGTATTTTTATTTTGAATCAGTGCTTAAGCATTTAATGGCGTATTTACAAGTTTATTCCAGTTTACCATAAAAAAAAATTAAAGAAAATGTAACGTTGAATAATGTTTATTGAGTTGAAAAGAAATTGTTTCAAAATTGTACAATTTCAATTACAAAAGATTTATTATTATTATTATTATTATTATTATTATTATTATTATTATATATTATTATTATTATTATTAATTATTATTATTATTATTATATAATAATAATAATAATAATAATAATAATAATAATAATAATAATAATAATAATAATAATAATACAATAATCATTAATAATAATAATAATAATAATAATAATAATAATAGTAATAATAACAATATTATTATAATAATAATAATAATAATAATAATAATAATAATAATAATAATAATAATAATAATAATAATAATAATAATAATAATAATAATAATAACAATCAAAATAATAATACTAATAATAATAATAATAATAATTAGTAATAATAATAATATAATAATAATAATATTACATGATAATATAATATTATTATTAATAATAATAATAATAATAATAAATATTAATTTTGTTATTATTATTATTATTATTATTATTATTATTATTATTGTTATTATTATTATTGTTATTATTATTATTATTACATTATGCAATAATATTAAAAACAAATTACCCATTACATTATTAAAACATTTATATTGTTATTGTTTATTGTTATTGGAGCCATGTTATTAAAGAGCCATTACATTATTACACATTATATTTACATTACATTATTATTATTATTTTACTAGATAGATGCTTCTGATGATATTTATTTTCTATCACTAATAATGACAATATTTCTGCCAAACGCACGATAATGATATAATAATCAATAATAATA
>JABUQX010103099.1:20000-22500 GCA_015478945.1 Trachelipus rathkii | reverse complement strand
GACAGAGAGAGAGAGGAGAGTAGAATTCAGACAGCGGAGATGAATGTGAGGACAAAGACTGTTAATGAGAAGAGAGAGTGAGAAACTAGACAGTGAGGGAGAGCGTGGGTGTGAAACCCATGATGAATATAGTGGACGCAGCCATGCATCGACATGGTGGGAACACCTGGTAGGAGATGCGGTGGCGAGGAGGAGAGAGTTGCCAGCAGGAGGCGGAGGTGGAAACCGGAGGGAGAAACCGAGGGGAAGACCGCGGAAGAGGTGGAGACAGTAGAGGATTCATTGAGAAACACCTAGAGCCGCAAAATGATAGAGCTGATGGTGATGATCGTGATGGCAGAGCAAGATGGAAGCGAGGCCATCCTCACGTGATGTGGTCTTCAAACCGACCGTGAGACCTGATGTAAGATATATAGATAATCATATCATGTCATGTCCATCACTAATATATATAGTATATATATATATATATATATATATATATATATATATATATATATATATATATATATATATATATATATATATATATATATGTTTAATTTTTAATTCAAACTTCACAGAGTAAACATCCGCATCCGTATCCGTATCCTCATCTACTTTAAGATCCGCATCCGCAATCCTCATCATCTTTGATCCGCATCCGCATTCGCAAACAGTCAAATTTTGACATCCGGTCCATCACTAATATATATATATATATTATAGTTATATATAAAGTATATATATATATATATATATATATATATATATATATATATATATATATATTTATATATATATATATATATATATATATATATATATATATATATATATATATATATAAAAATATATATATATATATATATATATATATATATATATATATATATATATAGTGAAAATTATAAGCGTATGTCAATTCTATCTTCAAATCTTACTTAGAGTTCAAACTTATGAGTCCTAATTAGTAAAATGTCATTATATCGAAAATCTAAATATCAAGAGATCAGTCTGTTAATTACAGTATTTATATATATTACATATACATATATATATATATATATATATTTATATTACATATTATTATATTAAGGTTATTGTTATTATGTAAGAAGAGCAGCATATATTATTATTATTATTGTTGTTATTACTTACATATATAACATATATATATATTGAAAGATAAAATATATTGTTGTTATTGCTACATATATTATTATTATAAATATATTATGTTATTTATAGATATATATATATTGATATATATATATATATATTATATATTATTATTATTATTTATATATATTATATATTATTATTATATTATTATTATTATTATATATATATATATATATATATATATTACATATTACATATATACATATATATTATATATTTATATTATATATATTATTATTATTATTGTTATTATATATATATATATATATTATGTATATATTATGTTATTATTGTTATTATTTTTATTATTATATTACATATATTATTTATATATATTATATATAGATGATATATATATATATATTATTACTACATTATATATACATATATATATATATATGCATATTTATATATTATTATTATATATTATTATATAGTAATAGATATATATTATATTATGCTGGCTACATATTACAAACTGTTGAAGGAGCCACAAACATACAAGGTTATTATATATAATTATGATATATACCTGTATATATATATATATATATAAGAGTTATTATTATATATATATATATATATATATGATATATTATTGTTAAGAAAGAAGATATAGAGATAAAGATATATACATATATATATATATATATATATATATATATATATATATATATATATATATATATATATATATATATATATATATATAATCTCTATTATTTTTATTATATATCCACAAAAGTTCTGCAAACAAGAGGAAATAATGTTGTAATATTTTATTTCATTTTTGAGTTTATTTTTTCATGTCGAAATCTTCTTTGAAAAAGATCGGGTTTCTTTCTTTCTTTTCTTTTTTTTTTTTTGCGTTTTTTTAACAAAATTTTTAGATAAAAACAAGTTTCAGATTTTTTTCTAAACTTTTCACCAATTACGTAGAAAAAAAACTTTTTATTAGGAAGTTAGGAAGATGAATAGGAATAATAAAAAAAAAAAAAAAATTATTTTTTTTTCATTGATTTTATTATTTATTTTTCTCTCCTTCCAAAAGATAAATTATAAATAAAAATGAAAAATTATTCACGGATAAGGAGGCTAAGAATATAATAAAATATGAATAATAAAGAAAATTTATTTAAATTTATTGATTTTATTATTCATTTCTTACAAAAGATAAATTATGAATGAAATAATAATTAAAAATTATTCATGTATATGAAGCTAAGAAGATAATTGAAAATGAATAACAAAGTAAATTTATTCATTTAATTTATTATTTATTTCCCTTCTAATGATAAATTATTCATTATTAATAAATAATTATTTGAATGTCGGT
>JABUQX010103099.1:12500-15000 GCA_015478945.1 Trachelipus rathkii | reverse complement strand
ACTTTTGAAATTTTTCAATTACGTTTTCTCTGGAAATTTTGGTACTATTTTGATAGAACTTTTATTGAAAGATTTTTGAATAAGGATCTGAATTTGAAGTTTAGCGTATCAAAATGAACTAATTATATATATATACATAGTATATATTACCCCAGCTAGAGATTCATATATATATATATATATATATATATATATATATATATATATATATATAGTTATATATATATATATATATATATATATATATATGTAAATATACATTTATTTCACTTCTATTTATTTATATATATTTATAAAAGTATATATCTATAAGGCTAAGATGTTATATATATATATATACTGTATATATATATATATATATGAGCAGCAGTTATATATATATATATATAGATATATATATATATCATATATATATATATATATATATATATATGTATATATATATATATATATATATGATTCTGATGTCATTGGGTAAAGAAGTGTTAAAAACAGAAGAAACAGAAAGAAAACAGATGGGAAACATCGCGAAAGAGAAGAAAGAAAAGGAAATTTGAAGAGACTCTCTCAAAAGAATCTTGGATTCAGGAAATCATGAAATAGTTAAGCTTGGAAAGAATCAAGCTTCAAGAAAGAAGAACCTTTTGATAATTACTTAATATTTTCGCACTTTTATTTTGAAATTTTGAGATTATAAAATGTTCAAATCAATTTAATAATAATTTTTACAAATTTTGAAAAGTTATTGTGAAGCAACAGAAGTTTGAAACCATGTTCCTTCAAAGATAAGTTCATAATAAATAACAAAAAAGCTCCTTCTTCTCTAGCATTGATTACAGTATATTATAGAAGATTGTGCGACTCTGATATCAGAATCATCTAGTCTCAAAAGTTGACTCTCGAGATGGCTGCTTGTTGAGGGGAACATTCAATAGTTTTTTGTATCTTCCAGTGTACATGTATATATATATATATATATATATATATATATATATATATATATATATATATATATATATATATATATATATATATATATATTATATATTATTTTTATTATAGTATATATATATATATATATATATATATATATATGTGAAGTGAAGTGAATATTTGTGTGAAATATAATGTATGTAACAATAATAATAATATTAATGATAATGATAGTAATGATAACGATAGTGATAAGAATAATATTAGTAATGATGGTAATGATAATAATAATAATAGATGATAATAATAATAATAATAATAATAATAATAATAATAATAATAATAATAATAATAATAATAATAATAATAATAATAATAATAATAATAATAATAATAATAATAATACACACACACACACACATAATAATAATAATAAATAATAATAATGATGATAGTAATGACAATGATAGTGATAGTGATAATGGTAATGTTGATAATAATAATAGTGATAATAATGATGGTAATGGTAATGATGGTGATAGTGGTAATAATAATAATGATAATGGTAATAATAGTGATATTTATATTTGTATATATGTATATATTTTTAATTTTTTTTCTTATGTATTTTATATTTATTCATTTAAAAGCTCCCGATAGCTCAGTGTTTGAGCACTCTGCCAAACAAATGGCAACTCTGTGTCTTACTGGTTGGAGGAGAGTGTGAGCTCTTCTCTTCTTGGCTCCGTCCTGTGCTCGGACGTTAAACGAGTACACCTCCTCCTTGATTAGGGCTCTGCCCGTGAGTGATGGTGTTTATTATATATATATATATATATATATATATATATATATATATATATATATATATATATATATATATATATATATATATATATGTAATTAGGTTGTTGCTATATATATATATATATATATATATATAAGGTTAGAGCGCTCCTAGCTTCCGAGGTAGAGCACTCTTCTTAGCAAGCGAGGGCCCAGGTTCGGCACCGCGGAGCGAGAGAACGTGAGCTATTCTCATTAACTCTAGCTTCGTCTCACCAGACGTTACTTATACATTGTAGCGTGCTTTCTTTGTTAATAGTGGAAACTTCCTGGCACAAAGGAGTAGTTCTAAGCCAGCCAGCGGATTTAGCCGTTAGGCTCCAGATACTGGGGATCTTTCTCGATGGGTCCCACTGACAGGTCGTATGACCTTCCTGGGGAGGACGTTTTATATATATGAGCAGCATATATATATATATATTTATGCTAAGGTTGTTGCTGGTTATATACAGTGAGATATTATATATATATATATATATATATATATGGTACTTTATGATTTCGCCAAACATTACAGCGTTATATTGTTATTGTTACATGTATATATATATATTATTATTATTATTATTACATATATATATTATATATATTATTATTATATTACTATATTATTATTACATATTATTATATTATATTATCAGTATATACATTATTATTATATATATATATTATTATTATTATTATATTATTATATTATTGTTGTTATATATATATTGTTACA
>JABUQX010103099.1:2500-10000 GCA_015478945.1 Trachelipus rathkii | reverse complement strand
TATATAATAAATTAGTTATTTATTTAATTTTTTTAAAAACATTTTTTTCTTTATTTTGTTCTCACATATTTATTGCAAAGGGCAACTCTACTTATGAGTAGAGTTGCCAATTTTGGGAGGATTTATTTTAAGACGCTCGAGAGGAGGCTTTGTGGAAAACTCCTCAAAATCGAAAAATTAAGAATAAGGTTTCTTTTACGTTGCCATGACAACCAGTGTTTTTAAAGCATTATAATTAAGCTCTCTAGTAGGCACAAATCGAAATGCCTCCAGTCAATGATTCATATGAAAAATAATGTTCTGAGGTGAATAAATGATTTTAATGTAAAATTAGCGTCCTTGTATAACATTTTAAACATTATTTTAATAGTAATAAATAGTAATTTGAATAATTTTATTATAATAGTATATATATATATATATATATATATACCCATAGGGAGTTATATATATATATATATATATATATATATATTTATTTTTTTTTATTTTTATATATAAATATATAATTTATATATATATATATATATATATATATATATATATATATATATATATATATATATATATATATATATATATATATATATATATATATATATTATATATATATATATATATATATATATTTATATGTTATGTATGTGTGTATGTATACTTGTATATATATAGATATATATATATATATATATATATATATATATATATACCCGTATAGGGAGGGTAGTAGCGCTATCGAAGCAATAAGATTACCTTCCATTGGGCATTTCTTGTGTAGGGTACATCCCATGGCACTCCAGCGCACCATGGTTCGCCCCTCTTGCGATATATCCACATTCTTCCAGTTCCTACATAGGAGTTGATTCTCCGTACCATATATAGACTATGAAACACTACTACTATTACAAACAACTTTTTTTCATATATCCATGTTTATTTGGAGAAGGAGTTCCCCCAGCATTTGTTCTGCATGTCGTAGGAGGCTACTAAGGGACAGTTGTGGTTGGGTTGGGGACACGCGACTAATTATTTATAACCTAAAAATGCTTATCATGTTTCGGACCTGGTCGTGATCGCTGTAAGCGACCTTGTATTTTCCGGCGATATTGTAAGAATCGTCTAGGTACATGGTGAGGTGAAGAGGAGACCGCGGTGATGGATGTTCTTATGAAGAGTAAATTTGATTTGCTTGCCGTGACTGAAATAAAGATGAAAGGAATTGGTGAAGACGAGTGGTGTGGTATGAAATGTGTTTGTACTGAAGTGGAGAAGAATGACAGGGTAAGGAGTTCTGATTCTGATAAGTGACCTGTGGCATAGAGCTATGGTTAATTCTGTTTGTGTGAGTACTAGAATTCTAATGGCTAAATTTAAGCTTGAGAAGGTCAAGAAATGTATGGTTGTAACAAATTTATATACATTTTAGCATTTCAAGAAGTGTTAGTGGGATCATCCTGAATATGAATTACGTGTGCTCCATACAGAAACGAACAAAATCCCCTTACAGAGCAAGTAATTAATTGCTTGATTTGTATATTTGTTGTATGATTCCGAAGACGCCTCTGAACATCTAACATGTTACAGGCTTGCTTTAATAGAGAAGCATGCAAACACGCTAGAAATTAGATATCTTTAGTGACCAAAGAGTTATGTGTAGGAGAGATTTTTTGTAATGAATGCATTTAAAATAAACTAATTAAATTAACAAGACACATTTTTAACAAAGGATAAATTAAAAATTAAAAATCTATTACGTTCTTCTCTTCAATACAGCATTTGTCTTCTTGAAATCAAAGACAAAGATGAAAAGTTCTTTAAAATCTGTTTCAGTTTTTGTAACAAAAAAAAAAAATTTAATATTTTTTTTTCATAAGGCCAATTAAATTTATCTCAAATAAAGATAATATATATATATATATATATATATATATATATATATATATATATATATATATATATATATATATATATATATATATATATATATATATATATATATATATATATATATATATATAAATATAAAGTTATATATATATATATATATATATATATATATATATATATATATATTAACTCGAAACAATTTTCGAACTTCTCATGCAAATCCTTAAAATATGTTTTCAAATATACCTTTTGTGAAAACTTTTGAAATTTATCAATTAGTAAGTTTTCTCTTGGAACTTTTGATACTATTTTCTTAGAACTTTATTGAAAGGTTTTTATTAAGGACTAAAAATGAAGTCTAACGACAGCTGAATGGATTTTTTTTATTTATTTGTTTATTTATTTTTTTTATTTATTTTTTTTTTGAATTTATTCTTCTTTTAATATTAAATATTTTTATTTTTTGCTTTGATCGTTTTCCTTTATAAAAATTCTTTTTTTTATTATTTAAAAAAAATTAGTGATATAGAAATATTTAATATTTGTTATTAAATAGAAATTTATTAAATAGATTTTATCTTTTGTAGCTTTATATATATATATATATATATATATATATATATGTGATTATACATATTAGGCGAGTTATTGTTGTTATTATTGAGTATATTATTATTACATACAAAGGTTATTGCTGTTATTATTATTATTATTATTACAGTATTATTATTATATATATATATATTATTACTACTACATACATATTATATTATTATATTATACATATTATATATATAGGTTATTATTATATTATTATTACTATTATTATTATATTATTAATAACAAATATTATTATGTACATATTATATTATATATTATTATTATTATTATTATTATTATTATTATATATTATATATTATTACATTATATATATTATTATTATTATTACATATATTATTATTATATATATTATATATGTTGTTATTATTATTATTATTACATATTATATTATTATTATAATGGCATATTACATATTATGGTTATTATTACTACAGTATGAGCAGATATATATTACATATATACATACATATTATTATTATTATTATTATTATTGTTGGTTATTATTATTATTATATTACATATATTATATATATTATAAATTACATATATTATTATTGGTTATTATTACATATATATATATATATATATTATATTATATATATATGTTATTATTATATATTATATTATTATTATATTATTATTATTATTATTATTATTGGTTACATATTATATTACCGGTATATATATATATTGTTGATATATATGAGTATATTATATGTTATTATTGTTGCTATTGGTTATTGTTGTTATTGGCTATTATATATATTGTTGTATATATGTTGGTTGCTGTTACTACATATTACGCTTTACGCTATTATATTATTATACATACATGGCGCGCGGGGCTTGGTTGTTACATACATACTATTGCTATTATTATTATTATACATATATTATTGGCTACATATTATATATGTTGGTTATTATATCATATATATATATATATTATTATTATTATTATTATTATTATTATTATTATATATATATATATATATATACATATTATTGCTATTATTATTATTATTATATTATATATATATTATTATTATATATTATATATATTATTATTGGCTGACTGGGACAGTCTTACATATTATTACATATATGTATATATAAAAATTGATAGTATATACATATATTGTTGGTTATTATTATATTATTATTATTGATACATATATTATTATTATTATATTATTATATTATTATATGATTTATGTTATATATTATATATATATACATATGTATTTTTAAATATATATTATATTTACATTTAAATACATTTATAGTTTTTATATATATATATATATATATATATATATATATATATATATATATATTGCGGGCTCAGAGTTTTTATTTTTAATCTCTTGATTAAAATTTTTCCTCATTAGCATCGATGTTTTCCCTTTATTTTATTTTTTCTTTTACAGAATTTATAATTAATATTCATAACTTTTTTTTGAGCTCTTGTTTTCCCACTTATTCATTTTTGAGTTTTTAATTTTTTTTTATTTATTCTTATTCAAATAAAGTTAATTAATATTTTTTTTTTTTTATCTCTAAGAGTTGTTCTTTTTGATTAACTTTTTTCATTTTTATAACTCAACCATCTGTAAATAGGATAATTCATCATATATATATATGTTGTTATTATATATATAAATATATAGTTATATATATATATATATATATATATTATATTATTATTATATAAATATGGCTTTGTGATATATTCGAATTTTTATATTTTAAACATCCTCGGATGCGGATGCGGATGCTGATGCTTATCTATAAATATAATGGCTATAGGCTTAAATATATATATTTAATTATATATATATATATATATAGATATATATTATGTTATATATATATATATATATATATACAGTTAAAGAGAGTTATATATATATATATATATATTTCATGTTAGTTATTATAGCAAAGATATATATAGTATATATCTATATATGTATATATATATATAGATATAGTTAATTATATATATATATATATATATATATATATATATATATATATATATATAAATACGAGTATATAAATAAATATTTGTATAGGGAGAGAAGCGATGAGATTACCTTCTAACGGGCATTTGTTGTGTAGGGTACATTCCATGACACTCCAGTGCACAATGGTTCGCCCTCTTGCGCTATATCCACACTCTTCCAGAATAGGAGCTGACTCTACATATCATATAGAGACTATGAAACACCACTACTAATACAGACAACACCTTTATTCATATATCCTTGCTTGTGGGGAGAAATAGTTCCCACAGCGTATGTTCTGCATGTCGTAGGAGGCGACTAAGGGACAGTTGTAGTTGGGTTGGGGACACGCCACCACTTATTTATACCCTAGGAGTGCTTTTGCATGTTTCGAACCTGGCCGTAATCGCCGTAAGCGACATTGTATCTTCCGGGGAAATTGTAGGTATCGTCTAGCAACATGGAATGTTAGTGGAATAAATGGTTAGGAGTAGAGGAGAGAGGGAGGTGATATATAAAGTAAATTTGATTTGCTTGCCGTGGCTGAAAGTAATGATGAAAGGAATTGGTGAAGACGATACGTGTGGGATGAAATGTGTTTGTACTGAAGTGGAGAAGAATGACAAAGGAGGGGGAGAGAAGGAGTCACTATTCTGATAAGTGACCTGTAGAATGGGGCTATGGTGAATTTTGATTGTGAGAGTACTAGAAGTCTAATGGCTAAATTTAAGTATGAGAAGGTCAAGGAATGTGTGGTTGTAACATATGGTCCATCTGAGGGTGATGTTAAGAAGAGTATGACTTTCTGGGATTTGACATTGAAAAAATTTAAACTCAGATACTTGTTCCAGTTGCTAACCATCTAACATGACTTCGCACCGCGGACTGTCCTCACTCACAAACATAACCTTACTCTTATCTACATTTACTTTCAAACCCCTCCTTTTACACACCCTGCCAAACCCCTCTACCAATCCTCTCAAGCTCTCTTCACATTCACCACACAAAACCAAATCGTCCGCATACAATAAGCAGGTCACCCTCCACTCTCTTCCATTCTCCAACACCTTCCCCTACCACCCCCACCTCTAATTCTTTCATAACCCCATCCATATACAAATTAAATAACCAGGGGGACATAACACATCCCTGCCTCACATCGCTATTAATATTAAACCAAGTATATATATATATATATATATATATATATATATATATATTAGTGTTATATATATATATATATATATATATATATATATATATATATATATATATATATATATATATATATATATATATATATATATATATATATATATATATATATATATATATATAAAGGAGGAAGTGTGCAAGTTCTATGCATTAATGAAATGAAAGTTTATGAGGGAAGGTTCTGGGTCTCTCAAGGGAATATTTCAAGAAAATGAACATATTTATTCTCTCTTAAGAAAAACAAACAAATAATTTCCTCTTTTAAATATGACAGACGAATATTTTTGTCTCTGAAAAAAGATAAATTGCGATTGTTTTATTATTAATTATTTTATATATATATATATATAATATATATATATATATATATATATATATATATATATATATATATATATATATATATATATATATATATATATATATATATATATATATATATATATATATATATATATATATATCAGGGCTCATATTGTGTCCTATTTTCATATTGTGTCCTAATGTGCTGTGCTACTTTTGAAGAAAATGTCCTACTTTTCCTACTTTTTTTTTTACCCAATGTTTGTTGAAGTTGATAAAAGAAAATTCAAATCAGGGTTGATCAGTATTGGAGTAAAATTTTCTCTCTGAAAAACTCTTTTAATCAATGTAAGTATCCTCAGTTGATGTGTCTGGTTGAAGCTCTCCTCATCATTCCGCACGGAAATGCTGATGTTGAACATGGCTTTTCACAGACATCCAATTACCTTACAGATTATAGAACCAACCTTTCTCAGGCATCAGTTAGTGCATTACAGTCTTTCAAAGATGGCTTAAAACAATTTGGTTATGAAGTTCATTAGGTGCCCATATCAAAGGACTTCATTAAGAAGGGAATCAATGCTCATAAATCTTATTTAGAAAGATTGGAGGAAGAGAAACGGATCAAGGTCCAACTAAAAAACAAAAAGAGGAAGACAATGGAAAGAACAAGAGCTATTTGAAATGAAAAAGAAAGATTTTGAAAAGAAATCACGAGATACGAAAGAAGCTATCTTCAAAGAAAAAATTCTTCAGGAAAGAGAAGCTAAAACTACAACACACATTAATAAAGCCGTTTTCGTTTTGGCAATATTCTTACGAATTCTTACGAAAAATAAGAACGTTCTCAAAAAAACCGTTCGTTTTGTCAAATTTTAAGAAAAATTTGAGAATATTCTCACCAAACGTAAGAATTTTGACAAATTCCGTAAGATTGCTATTTCCCTATCTTACCGAAAAATTCTATTCTTACCAAAAATGTAAACAAAGGAAATTATGGCGGAAAGCATTCATGAAAATTTTTTTCCTTTTATTTTTTCTTACAATGGAGTCAATTTTTTTTATTAATGACTTTAAGAGTAATGAGATTGTGTCAAATATTTGTGTGATATTCACAATTTTATTAATTATCCTTAAAATATTCAAAAACATGCAATGATAATGTTTTCACTACGTGGTAGGCCCGTTGAAGATGCTTCCTTGAATAAAAATGGCTTTAATTTTCAGCTTTGCCAATTTTTGATGAAAAGATGTTACAATGATGCACTTTTCATTGCTTTTTTTTGTAACATACTATATATATAGCAGAAGAGCTAGCAGCACGCTATATAGCAGCATGTTGGCTGCTGTTACTGTATAAGGAGCTATATAAACAGCATATATATATATATGTTGCTATATATATATATATATATATATATATATAATACATATATATATATATATATATATATATATATATATA
>JABUQX010103098.1:40000-45000 GCA_015478945.1 Trachelipus rathkii | reverse complement strand
CTGGAAGGCGAAGTGAGACCCCGGACCCTGCCATTTTTGCATCAGTTACCCGTTGGCTTACCCCTTTATTTAAAAAAAAAAAGAAAAAAAAAAGAAAATCTGCTTCGGAGATGCTTACGAGGGATCCCATAAACAACGTAACTGAGTCCTACTATATTTTTTTAATTTTCATGTCCGTTACCCTGAAATTCATTGTTGCATGTATCATATATTAGTACTAATATATCCATTAAAAAAAAAAAACAAAAAAAAAAGTGTGTTCCAAAAACTGACCATTTGTGTTAAAACACAGAAAAGTCCTCTATATAGTATATACTATATAATATATCATATATATATATATATATATATATATATATATATATATAATATATATATAATATATATAATTAATATATATAATTATATATATATATATATATAATATAATATATATTATATATGATATATAATATATATATATTTACATACTATAATATATGTATTAAATTATATACTGTATTTAGTGATATATTATATCTTACTAATCTATAGTTAATATTGATGTATAGATTATAGTATACCTATTTAGATTTATAACTTATTACTATAGTAACTTATTATACTAGTATTTATAATTTATTATATATTATACTATATATATATATATTTCTAATATATATACTATTGCCCGTTTGTGTTTAATTATATAGGTTCTCGAGACCTGGTGTCGAGTCCTGCATCCGGGGTGAGAATGTTAAAGTTATTGCTCTATTATTCCTCTAGCTTCCGTCCCCCCCACCTCAAGATCTTAATGTATATATGAGTACACATTATGAGCACTACGCTCCGTGTCTATTTGGACTGCCTAATATGGTAAAAAAAAACTCCTGGTTACCGAGATAAGACCTGCGACAGCCAGCAAGATTTGCCGTTAGCACCTCAGTTACCTATACTTCCCCAGCGGACCTTTTTTTTCGTTGCGCGTTCCACCTGTACAGGGTGCGTTGAATCGTAGCGCTAACCTGCGGGGGAATGTTTGACGACGCATATTTATCAATTATATTATAGATACTATAGTATGTATACATATTATATCTATACTTTGACTCTACAGCGCTATATTACTACTATTACTTATTATTATTATTATTATATATATAATATACTATATATATATACTTACGCATTACTTATATATGTATATATTTCTCTTACGCCTGTTATATTATATATATACTACTATACATTACTATATATGTATATAATATTATATACTATATATATACTATATATATATATAATATACTATATTCTATATATATATATAGTATATAATATATATATATTATATATATATATATATAGTATACTATATGATATATATATTATAATATGATATAATATATAATTTAATATATATATATATATATATACAATAATCTGTATTTATACATTAAATGCGTATTTATTTTACTCAATGTAAAGTGATAATATAACATCTATATATACTAATATAGATGACACATATTTGAAACAATGTATATATATATAACAAGATATAATAATATAAAGGTACATAAATAAACTAGAGAATATATATATATATATACATTACTATATATATCATATATATATATATATATATATACATATATATATGATATATATATATATAATATAATATATATATATATATAAATATATATTATATTATTTATATATATATATTCGGAAAAAACTTTTATGGTCTTCACGCATATGAGTAGGTGAATTCATAATTTAAACAGGTCCCGTCTTCATTTCTGAACTCAAAACAGAAAGGTGTTTCTTGGCTCTTTTTATCCCATATGTTTGTTTAAGTATTTCGTCGTCTTCCATCTCCTCTATCAAAAGCCATTTAAGTAATAATCTTTTACGTCTACTCAACCGTAAACTCCTTTTGTTAAACGAAACCTTCCTCTAGAACAATACAACTGTGACTAAAAACACGCGACTATTAAAAATTCAATCAATCGTAGACGCTCCGAGGAAAATAGTACCCAACGATCATCGTTCAACGTTTAATCAGTTAACAGATAATCCGGTGCATGGTTCATCACAATCAGGCTCTACAATACCAAACGCAGCTTAAAGATATGTAAAATATAAAATGTGTTGGCTTAAAAAAAAAATAAATAAACAAATACATTAATAAAGATGCAATAAGTTCAAAAAATCTCAGATCAGCCACTCTTTCGGCACACATGAAGACGATTGGATCTTAATGTTTTATAGTACTTAAACTAAAGTGACATAGAGATGTGTCAAAACTTTTGGATTTAAAAAAAAAAAAAAAAAAAAAAAAAAAATTATTCTATTTAAATTTTAAATTATTTTTTTTTAACTAAAGAGTAACCCGAGGAGTAAAATAAAATAAATAATAGCAAAGATGGAAAGAGTCGTTGCCTGTGGCGGGCCTATAGTCGGACGACAGCCGGCGACTTCGTCCCCTCCCCTTCTTCGTGGTTCCCCCAACGGGTTCCAGCCCCCTATAAATATAAATATAAGCTAAAGGAGATCCACATGTTTCGGCGGTCTTTTTAAGTTAGATCTATATATGATATTTGACCATATCGTGAACGTTCCTAGAATAACGTTGAAGATTTTTTCTCTGAATCTTTATCAACAAAATAAAATAAAATAATATATATATATTATATAGTATAATAATATATTTATATATTTATATATATAATATATATATATATATAATATATATATTAAATATATTTATATATAGTATATATATATAGGTCCTATTCTGTTATTGCTGACTCCCGTCAAGTTTAATTTTTTTTGGGGTCTTTTTTTTTTTTAATTATTATTGGTTGACTAGTATGATACCACAATGAATTTCAGTGGTAACTGACATGATTCAAAAGTTCAAAATAATTTTAAATAATTATTTAAAAATCCCATTTTTATGTTAAATATTTTTTTTTCAAAAAATGAAATTTCTCGAAAAGTACGAAACTTACAGAAAAAACAATTACATATTTGGAGCATCAGCGGTATAGCTATATAAAATGAAAAAAAAAAAAAAAAAAAAAAAAAAAAAAAAAAAAAAAAAAAAAATTATATATATACGGTATATAGGCTATATATATATATATTCATAATGAAAATATCCTTCGAAAAGTACGACACATACATGAAAAAACCAATTACATATTCGAATCAGCGTATTAAAGCTTATTAAAAAAAACTACAAAAAAAAAATTAAAAAAATAAAATATCCAACAAAAAAAAAAAAAAAAAAAAAAAAAAAAAAAATAGGGGCTCGCAGCCGTACGGGGGACCAGAGGAGGCGGGACGTTTCATACCCGGTTGGGAGGGGAGGGGCGGAAGGAACCCCGCGACACCCAAATACCAAAGAGCGGGGTTCCGGAGGACCCTCCCCGGAGGGGGGGAAATAGTCCTACCTTGTAGTTCCCCCGTAAGGCCGAGAGACCCGACTCCTGCCATCTTATGCGGTTTACCCTTTGGGTTATTCCATTAGTAAAAAAAAAAATAAAAAAAAATAAAACTGATGGAGTTGTTAAAACGTAAAAAGCTCCTATATATTTTTCATTCGAGTCCGTGACCTCTCAAACCTGGTTAGAGGAGTCTTTACTTGAAATATATTAAAAAAAAAACAAAAAAAATCAAAACTGACGGAGTCGTAAAACAGAAGAGGTCCGTTATGTATATATATATTAATAATATATATATATTATATATATATATATATATGTATATATTATATTATATATATATATATATGGTATATATATATAATTTTTTATACTATATATATATATATATATGGTGAAGGTTACCATAAAGAAAGGAAAAAACTATAGACTTTTGAGGAAAGTTTATTTAGAAAAAAAGAAAAGTTACTATAAATATGTAGAACATGAAAAGCAGTGTATTTAAAAAAAAATTTTTTTTTTTTTTTTAATTTTTTTATATAATTACTTCTAGAGACGCATGCTTTGTCGTGGTACTTTTTAGATCGTGCAACATTTTTTAATGGTTTGCGAGTTTATATTTAATTTTTTTTTTAAACTAATGGGAAACCCCCCAAGGGTATACCGCACCCATGGCAGGATCGGGGTCTCTCGCCTTCCGGGGAACTACGGCGACGGGTAGGACTATTTCCCCCCCTCCGGGGAGGGTCTCCGGAACCCCCGCTCTTTGGTATTTGGGTGTCGCGGGGGTTCCTCCGCCCCTCCCCTACGGGGTATGGAAAACGTCCCCCCCTCTGTTCCCCGTCGGCTCGAGCCCCCTACTTGCGCCGTGTAAATACTTTTTATATTATACAGTATTTTTACACGGCCAAGCTGGGGGGCTCGATGCCGACGGGAACAGAGGGGGGACTTTTCCAAAATACCCCGTAGGGGAGGCGGTGGAGCCCACGCGACACCCAGTAATATCCAAAGAGCCGTGGAGCGGCTTCCGAGGAGACCCCCGGAAGAACGGGCGACAGACTGAAGTCTGGTACTAACCTGCTCCCTTCCCCGGAAGGCCAACGAATTCCCGACTCCATGGCCATCGGTAGCGTGAGTCATACCCTGGGAGTCTGTGTTCACATTAGTTTTAAAAAAAAAAAAAATAAGTATAAACTCGCAAACCATGTAAATAAAAATGTTGCCACGGATCCACGATCTATAAAATACACGACAAGCATGCGTCTCTAGAAGTTTAAACTACTATAAAAAAATTAAAAAAAAAAATATTTTTTTTTTTATTAAATACACTGCCTGTTTTCATGTTCTTACATATATTATAGAAACTTTTCTTCTAAAATAAACTTTTCCTCAAAAAGTCTATTAGGTTTTTTCTTCCTTTATGTAACCTTCACCTTAAAAATATATATATAAGTTATATATATTATATATATAGTATAATATATATATGTACTATATAGTAATCTATTATTATTTAAATTTATAGTACGTAATATAATATATATTATATATATATCATAATATTAT
>JABUQX010103098.1:30000-32500 GCA_015478945.1 Trachelipus rathkii | reverse complement strand
TAATAAATAATAATAAAAATAAATAATAATAATAAATAAATAATAATAATAAAAATATTATAATAATAATAATAAGGAAACACAAATTTTTATTAAAATATAAACTTTTGAAAAAAATTTTTGTTAGTGTTCAAAAGAAAAATATAAAATATTATTAAAGTTACAGTTAGGAAAGAAAATGTGAATGTTACAGGTTAAAGGAAAACTAAATTAAGTTAATGTTTGAACGAAGAACGAAATGCAATGTATGACTTCAAAGAAATAACGTCCTGTATATCTACGTAGCACTAAGAGTCAGTAATGCATACATGTGTTTGTTGGTTATAATTTTCATAGGATATGTACACTGTGTCTTTGATATGGTAGGATTATTCATAGGTAGGAGTATTCATATCATAAGTAAATGACAAAACTCTTAAAAGCATCCTTTTCCCGCTGAATTAATTTTTTTTTATCATTAAAAATTATCTGACCAACGAATGGTAAGCAATACTTCGTATTCAGTACTATTTATTTCATTAACAATCAAATGAAAAATTTGCAAAATAGAATGACTAATTGTAATAATTAATGTAATTGTTTAAGATTGAATTATTTCAATTTTTTGAATTATCTGTTATTTTACTAGGGAAGCGTGCCTCCCTTGCTTCCTTCCGCACGGCCTTTGCGATATATTATATATAATATATATATATTATATTATTATATATATATATATATATATATATATATTATATATATATTATATATAATATATATATATATTATTATTATATTATTATATAATATATATATATATATATATATATAATATTTAATATATATATATATTATATATATATATATATATATATATATTATATATATATATATATATATATATATATATTATATATATATATGTATATATACTATATATATATATAGTATATATAGATATATATATTATATGGACCGACGCCTATATATATATCATATATATAATAATATATATATATTGAAGCCGTGCAGCTTCGTTACAAATTTAGATTATTACCAATCTGCGATTTGGTTCTAAACTTGTATTCTTCCGATTATTGTGATTTAATGGTTTCCGATCACTGCCAATAATCAAAATACCCCATTTCTCAACTGTAGTATCTTTAATTGTCAATATCGATGCTGCTTGTTCTTCCGATATATGCAAATCGATGCAGCCTACCGAATCGTTTGAAACCACTTGATGGCCGACGTTTTTTTCGGGCGGACTGTTTTTCGTTTTTTGAGTTTGTTTCTTGCTTTCTTTTATTCTAGCAGTCGGCCAGAATTTGCTTTTATTACTTTTCCTGAAGAGTTAGTTGTAAAATAAAGAGGGAATCTTTTCCTGTAACTATATACTGTATATATATATATATATATATATATATATATTATATATATATATATATATATATATATATATAATATATATATTATAATATATATATATATATAGTAGTATTATATATATATATATATATTATATGATAATTGTATATGTGCATGTGCATGTGCATGTGCATGTGCATGTGCATGTGCATGTGCATGTGCATATATATATGTATATGTATATGTATATGTATATGTATATGTATATGTATATGTATATGTATATGTATATATGTGTATGTGTATGTGTATGTGTATGTGTATGTGATTGTATGTGTATGTGTATGTGTATGTGAATGTGTATGTGTATGTGTACGTCTATATGTGTATGTGTGTATCAACGTGCGGCCTTTCCTTTGATCTGGCCTAGGGTTGAAGCAGGGCTTGAACCTAGGCCAGTGGAAAGTGATAGAGATGCTGGTACCATTATTTTCATGTAATTTTAGTGTCTTTTAGCACTAGCAATTAAGTCTAATCTTGGGAGAGACTTGTTCGAAAGGTATTTTTTTAATTTAAATAGCTTTCACTTTTCCATCGGCTAGGCAAACTTATGCTCAAATTTTTATAGGTTCCCCAATAAGACATATCATCATCCACAATAGCATGGTTTCTCATTCCAGATACGACAGTTGTGTTACTTGGAACGCAAACCATAGTATTGCTCTCTTCATGTCGTAACGTAGGGCATGCCAATGAATACTATAAGGTATTCATTGATATACATCTTTTGTTACTAATGTTTTCATATTCAAGCACTTCACAATGGCATTACAATGACATGAATATTATATGTTTATTTTATCAGCCCAAACTGATGATATTTCTTTCTTTCAGTTTGGAGTCCAGGTTACTTTTGCAACATATTGTGCATTAGAGTTTGAGTAGTTGTGGGAGATTAAAAACTATATATTTTTTTGGTAAAAGAATCTTTTCTTTTCCTACTGGCTTTACACCAAAACTCAGCCAAACACCAGTATAAGCCTATTGGAGTCAACAAGCCTAGAGTTACCAAAGTTCTACGATATATATATATATATATATATATATATAGTATATATTATATATATATATATAAGTATATATATATGAGTGG
>JABUQX010103098.1:20000-27500 GCA_015478945.1 Trachelipus rathkii | reverse complement strand
AGAGAATAGTGAAATTCCTGACTAAGTATCTAACAATTCGTCGATGGAAAAAGCTAATTTTAATGATTGTTTTATAGAGGTTATTAATTCTGAAATTTTAGTTTTAACGCATTCATACATTCTCTCATAAACAATATCTCTGTAGGATTTCCTTTGACATAGTGGGTTGAAAGGGACCGCTACTTTAATTAGCCTTACAAACCAAAAACTTCAAAGTGAGAAAACGGAAGATCGCCAATTCTATAATTTCTGCAAATTTAATCTTTACCCTTTGCACTTTTTCGTTTTACCCTTTTTATTAGTTTTCTTCATAAGTAGGAGAGAACACGATTCGCGAACCCAACCTTTGAGATCGAGCCGTGAAATACTTCTCACTTTTCTGCGTATATATATTATTATTATTATTATTATTATTATTATATACATATATTATTATTATTATATATATATATTATTTGTTATATATTATTTAACTATTTATATATTATTCTTTTACGTTTTATATATTATTATTATTATTATTATTATATATATATATATATATATATATATTAGTTATTATATTATTATTACATATTGTTATTATAGTTAGTTATTATTATTATTATTACATATTATTACTATTATTATTATTATTGTTATTGCTATATTACTATTATTATTACAGTATATTATTGTTATTATGGTATTATTATGAGTTGTTGTTAGAAGGAAGCTAAAGGTATAGCAAAGAAGAGATACAGGCATACATACTGGTGGCTAATATTATTAGAGGCTAGCGCTGAGTTGTTTATTATTGTTGCTGCTAGCTGCCACTACATATGTTACTAATATATACAGTTGTTGTTATTATTATAGCATATATTATTAGAGTTATTATATTATACATATATATATACATAAATATATATATATATATAGTAAGTATATATATATATATATATATATATATATATATATATATATATATATATATATATATATATATATATATATATATATATATCTATATGTATACCCACGAGCAAGGGTTTTATGTATAATGCTCCCAAAATATATCCTCCTCAAATTTGGTATACTCCTTTCCTATGGTGTAACCTCGTCGTAAACGGGGGTGCCAGCCCCTAAAAATAGGAAATGCCTGTAGAAGGATGAAATTTGGAGAGTACATAGAAGAAGGAGAAAGGAGGCTGAGTCAAAGGAGACGGAATTGGCAACAGCAATAAAATATTAATTTAATTTAATTTAATTTAAAATTAGATAACCCGAGATGGTCTTCGCACTTCTCTGGGGTGATCTCCGCTGTGGGGCCTGTCGCTGAAAATTGCTCCGGTTATGTATAAGCATTGAGATTATGTTGACGCAGAGCTGAGCGCAGGCCTGTGAAAGCTTTGCTAAATATGAGTAACCCTAATGATTAGCCTACCGTGTAAGCCAAACTGAACATCTGTGTCATATAGCATCAAACCTTGGTAAGTATGATAGTTAGTTTCTTTGTAGGGGTGTAAGGGAGTAGGTTACGCTTTGTGATGCTGTGGTAGTTACTTTACTGATATTAATCAGTGTACTTTGTTAATGTTGACTGTTTATTCGTACGTAAGGTATGTTATGTTCTTAGTTTAGGGATATTATGTTAGCTTTTACGGTTATTAAAACTTTTTTATGATTATTAAATACTACTACTACTACTATACTACTACTACTACTACTACTACTACTACTACTACTACTACTACTACTACTTTTTACTATTACTAATACTAATAATAATAATAATAATAATAATAATAATAATAATAATAATAATAATAAATAATAATAATAATAATAATAATAATAATAATAATAATAATAATAATAATAATAATAATAATAATAATAATAATAATAATAATAATAATAATAATAATAATAATAATAATAATTAAAAGCTTACAGTATGCCAAATCTCCTCTGTATGATTCGCTGATGCCAAACCTACCAGTTTGTCTATAGTAAAGCTTGAGATTGTTATACTTTGTTAATGTCGGCAGTTTATTCACGCTTAATGTATGTCAGGTATGTTATGGTACTATATGTTTTTAGTTCAGGAAATATTATGTTAGCGTTTATTCGTTGATCTGTATGATCGATAGGTTATTTTATGATGTTTGACAGAGAATTTTGCTAATGTCCATGTTTATTCATAGTTCAAAATGATGTTATATTTGATATGCAAGACACTTTGATGAATGTAGTATCAATTCATAGTTCAAGATGCTGGTATCTTTGATAGTTTGGACACTTTGTTAAGGAATTTTGTTAGATAATGCTGCTTTATCTGCTGATGATATGATTGAAAAGCAGGGATAGGTTGAGTTTTGCTGTGTAATGAGGGGTAGGTTGAGAACTTATTCATAGCTCCAAATGTTAATTCTTATTCGTAGTTCCAAATGTTAGTATCTATTGTAGGTTTTCGCCCATTGTAAGTGTTAGATATGTTAGGCTATGTTTAATTTCTGTTACGTTTTGTTAAATATTACTATGACAATGTGAAATTAACACTGATTTGTTAGAGAAATGATAAGTTTCGTAAGATATTACTGTGTTAACTGGTGATGATGTGTTAGAAACGTGGGCTTAGGTTAAGTTTTTGCTGAGTAATGTTAGCCGAGAATTTTGCTAATGTCTACGTTTATTCATAGTTCAAAATGATGTTATATTTGATATGAGTGACACTTTGATGAAGGTAGTATCAATTCATAGTTCAAGATGCTGGTATCTTTGATAGATTGGTCACTTTGTTAAGGGATTTTGTTAGATAATACTGCTTTAGCTGTTGCTGATATGTTGGAAAAGTGGGGATACATTGAGTTTTATATGTCCTGTTAGCTACTTTACCTTTGATAAGTAGGGAACTTTGTGAATGTTAGCAGATTATTCATACGTAAGGTATGTTAGGTTTGTCGTTGTACATTATATTCTTAGTTCAGGTTATGATATGTTAGCTTTATTGATGTGAAAACTTTGTTTTTTTTGTTTTTTTTTACAGTTATCACCACCGCTCACGGGCAAAGCCCTATTCAAGGAGGGGGTGTTACACTCAACAAAATTTCAACTAACGCAAATTACGCAGATGAGCACAGACGCGGGCTTTAAAGTGAGGGAGATTAAATTGAGTAGGAAACACAGAAGATGGAAGAGAATTCCACAGAACAGAGGTGGTAGGAAAGAAGGAAGCACCGCAGCGAACTAGTCTGGAGTTACTAATATCAACACAAAACTCATGTGCCGACACAGCACCCCTTGTGCTGCGAGGGCGTCTTAAAGGGGGCGGCACGCGAGTGGAAAGCTCCCTCGAGCACCTGCCGCTACGGTACCTATAGAAAAGAAAGAGATAAAGCACCAACATCGCGCCGCAAAGATAGAGGGTCAAGTGAACTAGAAAGTATAGGACAGTTTATAAGTCTTTTTGGCCTTTGATGCCACCCTATCCAAAGGCCGGGTGAAACCAGAGCCCCCCAGATATGAGAGCAGTACTCCATACAAGGGCGGATGAGACCCTTGTATAACTGGAGTAACTGTGAAGAGGAAAAAAAGTCTCGCAGTCTAAACAGAACTCCTAGTTTCTTAGAGGCCAGCCCTTAACCATTGTGATGTGAGGTTTCCAAGACATTTTTTTGTTTATGTTAAGGCCAAGGGATGTTTATATTGTCAACAGGGAGAGACGAGAGAACTGTCGAAAGAGATAGAAAGTTAAGGGTCTTTAACAGGAAGATTTGTCGGAGTTGAATTTTTAAGAGTTGAATTTCACGAAGTTGAGACGATCCCACAGGAAAATTCTATCCAGACTAGCGAGAGAATGGAGTCGAAAGATTACTACTAGAGGCAATTCTAGAAGTAAAAAGAAAGAGCAGAATTGAAATGAGTTGAAGAATGAAGGGTCGAGTCATCGGCATATGAGTGAATAGATAGAGTTAGATGTGCAGAGGAGAAGATCATTAATGAAAAGCAGGAATAAAGTAGGAGATAAGACAGAACCCTGAGGAACACCACTATTGACAGAAAAGGAAGAAGAAGTCGTCCCAACAGCAACAGCCGATATTGAGCAATTTGAAAGCAGCCGACATAAGTAAGCAAAGAGAAGGAGGAAATTCAAAGGAGGGGAGTTGAGAGCAGTGACGCGTGCCATACCCGGTCAAATGCTTTGATATGTCAAGCGCCACCACGCAAGTCTCCTGTAATTCCTGAGGGTGGAAAACCATAAATCTGTTAGATAGAAAAGTATATCGCCAGTAGACAGACGATCGGAAAGAAGAGAATGAGATTCTAGATGGTCTAAGAAATGAGAGTTGAGAAGGGTCAAAGATCTTAGATAGAATGCAAGCTAGAGCTATAGGGCGATAGTTAGAAGGATCAGAGCGGCTTCCCTTTTTCGGAATAGGTTGGACATGTGCGCGCTTCCAACACTGAGGGAAAGTGCTAGTATTGAGGCATAGAGAATATAATTGAACGAGGGGCGGGGACACACGGAAGCACACTCCCTCAAAACTTGGGGAGGAATGCCATCCGGGCCACCCGCCTCCTAACGTTCATAGATTTCAGGAGCCCATGCACCCGATCAAATGTAATCTCAGGCAAAGGCATAGGGCACCTGAGAGGAGAAGGAGGAGGAAGAGGAATGCCAGAATCGTCCAGGGTTGAGTTAGATGAAAATAGGAGGCCGAAGAGATTGGCCTTGTCAGTTGGAGAGTTAGCAACAGAACCATCAGATCGAATAAGAGGAGGAAAGGTAGATTTACAGAAGTTGTTGAGATGCTTTTGGCAAGAGGCCAGAAAGATTTGTCAGTAGGAGAACCAATGAGGTTAGCGCACTTTCGTTTGATGAAAGTCCGCTTTGCTCGTCGAAGAGTATCCCTGCAACGATTTCTAGCTGAATGAAAATTAGCGAGAGTGATAGGAGAACGAGAATTTTTCCACCCCCGATAAGTATTGTCTCTAGCCTGAATGGCCAGAGAGCAATTACGATCGAACCATGGATTATGAGGAGAGAAAGATTTAGTCGAAGAAGGAATAAACCTGCTCATCCCATCAACGATTACAGCTCCCACCTTGTCGGCAGAAGCCGAAGCGTCACCAGAGGAAAAGCAGTCATTCCAATTATAGTTAGCGTAGAAGCAGCGCAAAGCCCCCAATCGGCCCGATCAAAGTGCCAGAAAGAACGCACAGGGCAGGATGGAGCTGTTGGAGAGAAAGTATTAAAATTAAGAGATATAAGGTTGTGGTCAGATTTACCAATAAGAGCGAAGGTGGTGTATTTATAGAGAGAAGGACTAGTGGTGAAACATAGGTCAAGTGTGTTCAAGAATTGGTTGGGACGATCCGGAATGTGTATGGGTTCTTTAATTAGTTGCTCCAGATCGTTGAGAATGCTGAATGATTTGGCCTCCTCCCCACCTAAATCAGCATGAGAGGACCCCAACCATTCAGTGTTGTGTACATTGAAATCCCCTAGATAGAGGACCTCAGTATTTGGATGAGAAGATATAACAGTCTCGTGAGAAGTAGTAAGATATTCAAAAAAGAGTGAAAATCTGTTCTATTAGGAGAACAGTAGCAGAAGCACAAGATTATTGTAGTAGAAGGAAGAAAGATTTTAAGCCACAGAACATCGAAATTAGGTGATTCGAGATTCACGAGACGTGTTACAGGAGTGTTAATGTTAACATAGGCACATACTCCACCCTTTAGACGGAAATTATGAAATAAGTTATAGTTGGATACGTTAAACGAGTTAGAGGATGAATTCTTAGCCATCTGAGTCTCAGACAAGAGCAAAAGATTAGGGCTAGAGTTAGAGAGGTGGTATTCAACGGAAGCCGAGTTAGAATTTAAGCCACGGATGTTGGTGAAGTCAATAGAAAGCCCGCATCTATGCAAATCTGCCATCTCACACACACACACATATATATATATATATATATGTATTATATAGTTTGATATAAGGACAAAAGTAAATTAATTAAGCACGTACTTAGAAAGACAGTAAATGAGCTATGTACTGTACATAAGAGGACAGTATCTCCTGTCTTATTTTAAGATGAAACACTTGTGTTTTGGCCTTTTTATGCTTGTCTATGGGAACAAAGTGTTTTGTAATCTTTGACACCGGATTGCGGGAACATTGTATTTAACCCTTTAATTCATGATTACAGGAACAATTTTTTTTATATATATTTTTATATTGTATATGTATATACATTGTATTACAATATTATATTAATTTATATAAATATATAATATATATATATATATATATCTATATATATATATTATCTATATATATTATATTATTATATTATTATTATTGATGTATGTGTGACATTCGCATTCCGCTAACATCCCATCCGCAATTCTTGATTTTGAAATATCCGCATCCGCACGCGCAATTATTAAATGCAGATGTTGCGGATGTATAAATTGTGAAGGTTATTAAGTTTTTTCTAGCAATTTGATACCGAAATGAATTTTTGTTTTTTTCTAGGGTGCTGACTGACTTGACCTAAAGGCCTACCTAATTCATTACCCTAGAATAGGAAAAAAATTCATTTCGCCCATTAAAAACTATTTACGTTATAGGGTCCAGAGAATTTTTTTTTAATCGCCTCCGTTCGTGTGCGTTAAGTAACTTTTGTCCTATATATATATTATATATATATTATATTATATATTATATATATATATATATACTTATATTATATATATATATATTATATTATAATATATATATTATATATATATATTTATATTTAATATTATATATATATAATATATAATATATATTTATATATAATATATATTAATATTATATATATTATATATATATAATATGATATATTTATATAAATATATATATTATATATAATTATATAGGACAAAGTTACTTAACGCCCAAACGGAAAGGGAGCTCGGATAAAAAAAATATGTTCACAGGTAGCATCTATGATAATAAATAGATGTTCTAGGTGAATGCATTTTTTTTTTTTTTTTTTTTTTTTTTAACACTGTCTTAATTGTACATTCACTTAAAAATTTTATTTAACTGTTTACACGGACATGTAGGCGGGCTCGAGGACGGGGACCAGGGGGGGACGTTTTCCATACCCCGTAGGGGGGGGCGGAGAACCCGCCCGCGACAACAAATCAAAGAGGGGGGTTCCGGAACTCCCCAGAGGGGGGGAATAGTCTCCCGTAGTTATCCCGGAAGGCCGAGACCCGACTCCTGCATGGTGCGGTTATACCCTTCGGGGTATTCCTTTAATTAAAAAACAAAACAAACTATACTAGAAAGTATATTTATTTTAACGAGTACCAATAAAAGGTCTTAAAATAGGCTCTCTAATCATATTACTATAATTAGATAAAATAATTTTTTTTTTTACTTTCTTACTAAATTTTACCAGGATTCCAAATGTATTCTTTTCGCTGTAGCTATTGTAGTGTTTTGAGATATGATTTTTT
>JABUQX010103098.1:10000-12500 GCA_015478945.1 Trachelipus rathkii | reverse complement strand
ATATTATTATAATTATATTTATATTTATATATATTATATTATAAAGATAAAAATACCATATATTATATTCTATAATATATTATATATATATATATATATATATATATAATATAATATAGTATAACTATATATATATATATATTGTGATGGACAGAATCCGTATCCGCATCCGATTTGCGGGAACATCGCACTAAATTGACATCCGATACGCATCCTCATTAACGGTAATCGCATCCGCAATCACTTTTTGAAAAATGAGGATGTTAAGGATGTTTTCTACATTTGATTTAATATGCATTATCAAAATAAATATTATTTGTCATCTTTATCATGGCAGTTTTTGGGATTATCGTATTTTGATTTCGATTTTTTCTCTCTCTCTCTCTCTCTCTCTCATCTCTCTCCTCTCTTCTCTCTCTATATATTATATTAATATATATATATATATATATATTGATTTATATATATATATATATTATATATCATAATATATATATATATATATATATAATATTTATACTATAATATATATATATATATATAATTTAAATTAGGCGTGTCGTGGAAGCAAGAATGAAGCGGGAGAGTGAAGAGAGGGAAAGGAGGAGGTGGCTGAGAGTTAGCAAGGATGATGGATATATGAGGAAGCAAGAAGAATATTTATAGATTTGGGCAAGAACTTATAGGAGAAAAGGTAGAGTATGTAATATCAAAGACAAAAATTGAGAAACATTGGTAAGCTCAGAGGAAAAAACAAAAGGTGGATAGAGTACTTTGATGAGTTGTTGAATGCGGAAGTGCAGTCGGAAAAGGAAGGGGAGAGAGAGGGGGAGGAGGAGGAGAGAAACGTGGAGGGAGAATAGGAGGAGGTAATAACGGAGAAGGAATTTGAGGAGGCGTTATAGAAAATGAAGAGCGGAAAAACTCCTGGTGAGGATGGGATAAATATTGAGTTGCTGAAGGAGGGAGGAGAGGAGCTGAAAGCCTTGATGCTGAGATTTCTGAACAGGTGTTGGGTGGAGAGTAGAGTGCCGGAAGGTTGGGGAAGGTCAATAATAGTTCCCATTTATAAAGGTAAGGGGGACGCAGGAAATTGCAAAAATTATAAAGGAATCTCACTAATGGATCACATGGCGAAGTTATATGAAAGAATATTAGAAAGAAAATTAAGATCAAAAATAGAGCCAAGATTGGGTGAAGAGCAGTATGGGTACAGAGGTGGTAGAAGTACTGCAGATTTAATGTTTGCATTAAGAATTACAGAAGAAATGAAGACCCCGTTAAAATGAACTGTGTTCAAGGTCGCAGAGAACATAAAATTTTCCACATTAGATTAACATATTAATTGTTATTTATAATTATTTATAATTCATTTATTTCATTAACCATAGTTATTTAATACGTTTCAGAACTATCTTTTTACGCTGATTCCAAAAATGTATTCCTTTTTACGTATAATTAAATAGTTTTTTAGATAATAAGAGGGCAAATGGAAACGCGGGCGTATATATATATATATTATATATATATATATATATATATTATATATATATATATATATATATTATTTTATATACTTATATTATATATAATTATATATATTTAATATATATATAAATATGTAAAAGTTATTAACCACACGGGACGGGAGCTCGGATCAAAAAAAATTTCACAGGTAGCCTTATGATACCTAAATAGACGTTTTAGGGTCGAAATGAAAAAAAAAAAAAAAAATTTCATATTCCAAAAACTAAAATATCCCCCCAATATAATACACAATGGATCTGGTAAAATTTTAGTAAAGGATATGTAAAAACAAAAAAAAAAAAAACTGTTAAATTATAGTATATGAGGAGAAAGACCTTTTATTGGTTCTCGTTAAAATAAATAGACTTTTAAGTCTGTTTTTGTTTTGTTTTTTACTTAAGAATAACCAAAGGGTATTCGACCGATGGCAGGATGGGTTTCGGGCTTCGGGGGTAGGGGGTAGGGACTATTTCCCCTCCGGAGGAGGTCCCGACCCGCTATTTGGAATTTGGTGTCGCGGGGGTTCTCCGCCCCTCCCCTACGAGGGTATGGAAACGTCCCTGTGTACCCGTCAGCGCTCGGCCGCATACATTGCGTGTAGCCCTAGAACAGGTACAACAAAAAAAAAAATTTATTTCGACCCAGACACATCTATTTATAGTATCATAGTGCTACTGTGAAATTTTTTAAATTGATCGAGCTCTCCGATCCGGTGGGGTTAAGTACTTTTGTCATGATTTATATTATTATATATATATATATATATATATATATATATATATATATATATATATTATATATTATAATATATATCTATTAAATATAATATTATATATATTATATTATATATAGTCGTATTGTTCGTCATATGTATCTTAAAAACTATATATGCTACAGTACAAGGAATAATTGGAATGCTGGTCCAATTTTAAGCCTGGAAATGTAAAAAAAAAAAAAAAAAAAAAAAATTCAA
>JABUQX010103098.1:0-7500 GCA_015478945.1 Trachelipus rathkii | reverse complement strand
CCTTTTCCTTAGCTATTGTAGTAGTTTTTTTTATAATACAGTTTCCGGAATAAATTTGCAGGAGTTCCAACAATGTATTCCTTTTCCCTGTTAGTTTGTAGTTTTTGAGGTATGGATCGATGATAGTTGTGGCTTTAAACACATCCACCATATATATATTATATATTATACTATATATATATATAATATATATATATTATAATATATTATATAATATATATATATATTATATATATATATTATATAATATATATATTATATATATATAGGTTATATATCTATATTAATATATATATATTATAAATATATATATATATATATTTACTCTATATATATATATTATATTATATATACTGCTGCCCGTGTTTCCGAATTGAATTGAGGAGCGCTATTATATTTATAATTAAAGAGGCTGTCACGGGAAGATTGAATAAACTTTTTGGAGGATTCACATTCCCAAGACGCATAGAGTCTTTGGCAATCACTGTTAAGAAAATAATTCTAAATTTGTTTTTGAGAAGATGTAATGAGCTGAAGAAAGGCATTCTTATAAAATTTCATAATTAATTTGTAATCCTTCTCTCTTCTCACTCTCTCTCTCTCTCTCTCTCTCTCTATATTTATATTTATTTGTTTTATATTATATATTTATTATATATATTATATATTATATATATAATATAATATTATATTATATATATATAATATTATCTATTATTATATATAAGTATATATATCAGAGGTTGGGCATTCCGCTATTTAGTCGCATTCTGCAATTCCGGCATTGGCGGACTACAAAAAAATTTCGGGATTGGGATATTTTGGAAAAGTTGCAGATTGCAGTTAGCAGAATGCATAAATCATTAGCAATTTAAATCAGCATTCCGCAATTAGCGGACTACAACCTAAGATTTATTAGTTTTTTAATCCTTAAATTTTAAAAGCAATGTACAATATACTAGGGCATGCATTTGTCTTAGATGTGTACAAAAATAATTTGGGAAATAGAAATAATTTCATTTAAATTGGACAATTTTGTTATATATATATATATATATATATATATATATATATATATATATATATATATTTTCCATATATAATAAAATTAATAGTAGAATTTGATATACAGAGCAACTATGAGAGGTGTACATAATTATTGTGAGGGCAAGAGAAATTCTGCCTTCACATATATATATATATATACTACCAACTGTAAGGTGGCCTTCAAGGAGAGGTTTGAGCACCTGTTTGTGGACATGAACCTGCTGATGGCCCACTCTCCATTCAAACTTCCAGTCGTTGAGTACCTGAATGAGGACTTGAAGGAGGCCATCAGCAGGAGGGTCATCATGAGGTGCTGATAAACGTGGCTCATGGTCACGACAACGACGGTGACGCCCAAGAGCAGGAACAGGTGGAAGACGACCCCTTCTATTACATGAGGGTGAATGACAACCAGCCTATGGCTCCCGACCACCTTGAGGAGGACTTGAAGAAGGCCTTTGAGAGCTGGAACAAGCTGAAGGTGAAGAGGACCACCCCTCTGTCTGTGGACCTGTTCCCCCCAGCAGCACAGTATAACACCCCTGTCCCCTCCTCCGCGGCTTTGGAGAGAATGTTCAGCTTGAGCTCTGATGTTCTCAGGCCCAAGAGTCATCCTTACCGTTGAACTTTGGAAAGGTGATCTTTGTAATGGGAAATGTGACCTTTTGAATTTTGAAGTGGCTGTGCAGAATGGAGGAGGAGGAGGAGGGAAATAACAATGACCAATTAGTAATTCAGGTTAGGTGTTATTATATAGTATATATTATTTTAGATATAGATATATAAATATTATATATACATATATATATATATATATATATATATATATATATATATATATATATATATATATATAGTTGAGATCGACTTGTTCCTAGGGAATCGTATTTTTAGCAAAACAATATGGCGAAACAGGATGCCAAGGACATCTGATTTCAAAATTTTTATTACTGCACAACGTTTCGAACGTACTATGTTCATCATCAGGTATCTAGAGATCAAAATTACAAAACAATAAATTACTAAAACATTAAGGGTTAAAGGTCACAGATGGTAATTAACAATTATAAACTTTTTACAGAATGCACAATCAAACAATTTCAAAATACTAAAACTAAGAAATTAAAAATTAAAAAAAAAATTTAATTTTTAATTTCTTAGTTTTAGTTTTTTAAAATTGTTTGATTGTGCATTCCGTAAAATGTTCATAATTGTTAATTAGCATTTGTGACCTTTAACCCATAATGTTTTGCTAATTTATCGTTTTGTAATTTCGATCTTTAGATACCTGATGATGAACATAGTATGTTCGAAACGTCGTTCAGTAATAAAGAATTTGTAATTTGTAGGCTACTTAAGGGGCAGTGGTAGTTGGGTTGGGGACCCACAACCACTTATTTATACCCTAGGAATGCTTATGCATGCCTCGGACCTGGTGGTGATCGGCGTAAACGAACTTGTATCTTCTGGTAGAATTGAATGAATCATCTGGGTAGATAAAATGTTTGAGGAATAAATGGTGAGGAGAAGAGGAGAGAGGTGATGAATGTATTAGAAAGGGTAAATTTTATTTGCTCGCTGTGACTGATACAAAGATGAAAGGAAGTGGTAGAGACGAGTGGGGTTAGGACCAGTTTGGAAAAGAAACCTTAACATAAGCTTTCTCAGAACAATTCCTCTATCATTAATAAGGCAATAAATACTTTGGCCTAACTAGGTCTACTTTTAAACTTAAAGATGCAATACTTTACGGAATCTTGATCTTACGAAGTTTAATATATAGTTGGATAGCATAATGCTACATAAAAGATCGGAGCTATATCATCTCATGGAGCGAGTAGGGGCTTCGGAGTGATTGTGTCGAGCGATTTAAATGGCTGGATAGGTGATTGAAAGAGGAACATGTAACTGGTGCCTTTGGGGTTGCGGGAGAAAATGAGAATGATAGAAAGGTGACTGATTTCTTTGAGGAGAGAGGTATGGGTGTTCTTCGGGCACAAGAGCATTCATAACTATACGGAAGTTGGGGTAGGTAGAGATGGTACCGAAGTGAAGAGTATGATTGATTTTGTGCTGGTGAAGAAGGAGATATTGAATGAAGTATGTGGTGGACGTTAAATCAGTGAGGGAGTTGGAAATGGATATAGGAATATCAGTGGGGATGGATGGAGAGGAAGAGATAAGGAAGGAGTGGGTAGACTTAAGAGTGAGAAGTTAAGATGAGCAAGGTTAAAAGGAAAAGTATGTGAGGAGCACTTACAAATAAATCAATTGAATGTGAACATGATGAAACTGAACATCTTTACGCAAATGAATGAAGCCCTTATTAGTAGTGAAAGAGAGTATGTGGATGTGCTAAGTAGGAAGTAAGATGTTCATAGTTGAGTGGTGAATGAGAAGTATGCAATCGATTGGAGTTTAAAAGATGGGTGGTTTTGAATGTACTAAAAGCCATAAATGAGGTCTCAAAAGAAAGGTGCATAGAAATATACTATGTGGAAAAGGGAAGACTAAAAGTTGCATATTAGGAGTAGAAAGTAGGCAATGCAACAGTTTGGGAAGGAGGAAATCACGGAATTTACGAAGGGAATAGAATATCTTCTTTGAAGGAGCACAAAGGTTATAGAAAGAGAGTAGGGAATTTCATAGAATAGGAAATGATATTTGTGGACTAATGAAATGAATGGATAAGAGAGTGTGGAGGGAACCTTTGAAATCTGGCATGACATTGACAATAAAGAAGGGCGATAGTGATGTGTCTGGGTTGAATATGTAAGAAGAATAGGTATTTTGGGGTCGAGGTAATGGCTAGGGTGAGAAATTGCAAAATGGTAATCGCAAGCTAGATGGAAATTACTAGTGAAATCATAAGAATGGAACGAGATATATGATTGACTGGATATTGATAAGAACTGTAGAAGATATAGGGGAATTAGTTTATTAAATGTTGTTATAGTAAAGATATATATTGGTATTAAGTTCGAAAGGGTGCTTCGAGTGACTGAGGGACTGGGATTGGCGAATGAACAATGTCCTTTAGAAGTGATAAGGATCATTAGATCATTTCGCATTGGAAACATGATTAGAAAATGAAGAAGAGAAATAAATTTATTAAGGTTTTTATGGACTTGCACAGGCGTTATGACGAATAATGGAAGCTACGTTATAGGTTGTTAGTGCTATTTTTGATTGATGGTGGAAGGCTTCATGATAAATCAAGAGTTGTATGTCTACTAGTGAAGCGTGTGTAAGAATAAAGAGTTGTAAGTGAATAGTTTAATATTCATTGTGTAGTGAGGCAGGGATGTTTTGTCTCCTTAGCTATATAATTTGAATATGGTGGGGTGATGAAGAATTAGAGGTAGGGGTGGTAGGGAAAGGTATTAGACTGATGGAAAATGTAAGATGGAGAGGTGCTTGCTTATTGTACGCTGATGATTTGGTTTCGACGTACATTATGTCTTCTACTTACGGCAGATTGCTCGGGGAGCTAGTCGCTCGCAACCCACTCCACTGCGTTCCACGTAGAACACAGAGGTTGCTTTGCTCTCGCCATGAATGTGCGTGAGTATTAAAAACCCAGACTTGTTCGATGTGTTGGATATAGAGAGGGTGGTATATATTATATATATATATATATATTATATATATATTATTATTATATATATATATTATATATATTATATATATCTTATATTTATATATATATATATATTTATATATATATATATTATAATATATATAGTATATATATATATATATTATATATATATATATATATTATATTATATATATATATATATATATATATATATACTCTTACTCGTTAAAAATAACGCACGCACTAGGATAAAATATCATCTGCACGACGGCAAGGCCCTAACCCATAAACCCACAACACGACGACGCATCGTGTAATATGTAACCACCAGCAGAGAATTCGATGCAGTATTGGGGCGATCCCCGGCGAAAATTTAAGGAAAACATAAACTAACTAACTAGACGGAGAAGTGGGGGTAAGATTAAAGTGGTAGTATATCGCGAGGGGATCATTCACAGTACGAACGACTCCATAACATGGAGAGGATAGTTGCGTCACTGTCAGAGATCAGGCGTGCAGATACAACACTCCACGCGAAGGACATGGGTAACCGGAAAATTGGTGGCGGTTCATTGTAGGCACACAAGATTTCACGGGTGGTCCACTGTATAGGCAAGCCCTGCTAATGATCGACGATAGGAAAGGTATTCCAGGGCTCTACGAACCGTGAAACCGGTTTAATCGTCTGCATGCATTACGCGAAGAGCACACAACGCAGCGACATCTGCAGATACAGCTGGCGGAGGTAACACGGCACAGGGTGGTGACAACAGTGCGTGAGCCTTGCGGACCTATTACGGCCCTCGGAGCTGGCCATACGTCACGCACCTCACGGCACAATCGAGGGCGCGACTGGCAATTTACCGAGAAAACTCCATTGGACGGTCGATAGATTGGGCAAAGTTCTCTTTATGGACGGAGTCGAGAGTGTCTCTGTACGCCTCGACAGGCGTGCTAGAGAATACCGAGACCGATGGAGATGTTCGCTCAATGCAATGTGCTGCAGGTACCGCCGTTTGGAATTGTGTCGGTTATGGTCTGGGAAGGCATCTCTTTATTCGGGGCCTACGGAGTTGCACATCTTCGATGGATTCACTCTTACAGCCGTAAGGCATATCACAGACATCCTCGAACCATATGTCTTGCCATATGCCCCCTACGTTGAACTGTTTCATCTAATGCATGACAATGCAAGACCAACAGAGGCCACATGTGTGGACTGATACTAGGACGGTTCAAATCGAACATTTGTGGGGATATCCTGAACTCTGATCCGACAGCCTGCACCACCCTCACGGACCTCCCAGGACTGCGACAGCCTGACTGACTATGGGATATCACTGTCCAGACATTCGCTACTCATCGAGAGCATGTCAGGAAGGTGTCAGGCAGTCATCCGTGCCAGAGGGGTCATAACAGACCCAACACCCCCCGCGGCAGTCGCCGTACGTACCACCATCTATGTGTTTGCAGCGCCGGAACCTCGGACCCTACTTCGAGGCCTTTGGCTGCACCTTCGCTCACACTCTATCAGTAGTTCTGGGAGGATCACCTTGTATATTGTCATTGTCGCATAAGTGTCTCAGGTTCTTCACCTTTTCTAACCTTTCTTCGCACGTTCCCTTTGCTTTATCTTCATAACTACTCACAATCCAATATTTAAAAATTTCATATCACCTTTTTGGCATTGATAATTTACAACCTCAGGAAATTTCACAGATTTTTTTGCATTTAAACATTCAATAATTTGTAACTGTTACAAAAACGACTTCTTGGTTGATCCATTGACAACATTATAGATTTCACATTTTTAAAAAACTAAAACTAAGAAATTAAAAATAGTATTTATATTTGGTATTTTGTTATTTATTTAGTTATTACATCGCATTGAAGAGGAAACCGTGATTTCGGTGAAAGCTATTCTTCCATCTTTTTATATTATTCAAATTATTGTTAAGATATTTTTTATTTTAGTTTTAAGAAACACTTCTATCTGGAAGGCAAGATATACGCGGTAGGGAGCTTTGATATTTCTATATATTTTATTATTATATATACTATATTATATACTATATTATATATAATATATATATATTATATTATATATATATATATATATATATTATATATGATATATATAATTATATATATATTTTATATAATCTTAGCGCCTTTTGCCGATTTCACTGAAACCTACAGAAAATGTCAGAAATATATTGTAATTAAAGGAAATCGTAGTGAAAAGAGCTGCACATAAAAAAAAAATACAATCAACAAAAATCCTTTAAAAGGCGACTTCAAATTTTGTTTTTCAAGAAATGTTTTAAATTAGAAAGCTGTTAAAATCCATCGTAACCCACGGTATAAATGCATGTCACAAACATTTTTCAACGGTGGGCTTTGCCCCCGTATCTTAAGTGGTATTAAAATAATTATAATGTTTCATACTCTTGATAAGCGTATAAAAGTAATCAAAGAAGCAGTGGCAGCAAAGAGTGTTTAAACATGTATATGATTAGAAGACTTTCTAATTTTTTTTGCTGATTTTACGATTTTTTTCTTTTTTATTTATTTTCACTCATTAAAATATTTTTATAGAAAGTTGACGATGATTTATTATAGAAATTGGATATGAAGATGAATGGAAAAGAACTTTAAAATTTCAAAATAATTATTAATTTATATATACTACATATCATATATATATATATATATCTTATTCTATATATAATATTATATATATTATATATATATATATATATATATTATAATATATAATAATATCATATATATATATATAATATATATGGTCAGCCTCTAGAGGAGCCACAATCCATATCTCAAAAATTACA
>JABUQX010103097.1:35000-57943 GCA_015478945.1 Trachelipus rathkii | reverse complement strand
AAACGCACTCTGCAGGAGAGGAAAAAATCAACGTACGAAGACTTGCACAATGGCAGGCATATAAATTGCAGCTTTAAACACGAAGTCGCATAGGGCGTAACACGGCCCTCTATCATATCAACAATATAAGAGATCGAAATTCAATCACAGGCGAACCATCGCAAATCATGGAATCCTTTTGGGCATTTATAATAGTAACAACTGCAATAAGCATCCCGGTGAAGTTTAATGATTTTTAATACAAATGAATATCTGAAAACCATCAAATATTTCAACAAACCATGAGAAAATAGAGACCAACCTGAGACGACAGTTTTATACACTTGAGAACTGGACTCTTGACCAGTCAAGAAGAATGAAATCTCAGGTCCCCTCTTATAGCATCCTGCAAAATGTGTGCCCGCTATCGCTTTAGGAGAAGAAGAAAATGCTTTTTGGTCACCTTAAAAAAATTTATTTTCCAATTAAAAAAAGTGTCTTTAACAATGTTTTTAATTTGGTGTACATTTAGTAATTAAATGAAGTGACAGTAAAAGCATAACATAAAAAAGAATCCAGGGGCTTCCTCTCTAAAGTATATATATATATATATATATATATAGGGATAATAAACTACCACATCAAATAAATAAATTATGAAGGACCCAGTATTTAAAACTTCTAAAATTAAAACAGTGTTAATGGAGTGTACGATGATTTAAAAAAAATCCTATATAATATAATATATATAGTGATATAATATAGTTAAATAACTTAGTAATGATTATAAAGTAAATAATAAGTAAATAAAATATATTAAATAATTATATTATATCATAAAATAACCTAATATGACAAAATCTTAGTAAATATTGATCATAATTACTCACTCACTAAGCTTATCCCTTAGATAAAAACCCTGTTTTTACATAAGGTAATATATACTCAAAGCCAAATGTGATTATTGTAGGTCCTACTACATAGTATATACTAAGATACATTTATATCCCTGTTTTAAAATTAATATTATAGTTATAATTTCAGTATCCCCCAAGACCTATTAATGTTGTTAAAAAATATAGGATGAAAGGGTTTATTTATTATATTATTATATATAAGCCCAGTTAATTATTATAACTTAAAACTTCTAAAAATTAGGAACAAATATAGATATTTCAGTAATACATTAATATTTTTGCATATACAAACGATATTAGGTCCATGTTATGCACTATGATTAAAAAATCAGAATCAAAACCACGGATAATTTTTTATGTAAGAACCTATGAGATATGTCCGGGTAATAATATTCATTATATTTGGGTCCTCAATTTTAATATGGAAAATCCATGAGGTAAAGGTCCAAAAAACCGATAAAAGATTGATAAATATTTAAAGGGATAAATTGTTTATATAATTTTTGCTATCAATTTTACAAGTGAGGAAATGTGGGAATTTAATATAATTTATTTTAGAGGTTGATTTAGACACTACTATTATTTTTCGAGCTCGGTAAAAGTATTAACAGTTAACCCGGTACAGAGGATAAACTCGGTTTCGCGTGCTGGTCTCCAGCGGGCGGGGGCCCGGGGTAGCTAAAAAATGGCCCGGGTTGGCCCAGGGCTGCCGAGGACCCGGGGCCGGGGCCCCGGTCGGTTCTAGAGCTGAAACAATCTTTGAAAAAGGGATGCGGAGCCAGAAGCTGAGGAATCGAATGCTAGAGGCAGGAGTGAGAGCACATCAACATAGTTAGAGGAGTGAGAGCACATGAACATGCTAGAGGAAGTGAGACCGAGAGCCAGAGCCGGCAGGCGGGTTCAGAATCATTTTATGATAAAATATAGTTTTTTCGGGACAAGTAAAAATAATATAGTAGGGCCAAGAGAGCTGAAACTAATTATTGAAATGATCTGGATGATAGTGAAAGTGCGTCGCGGAGTGATGTGGCCGGTGGCGTGAGGAGGTGAGTGCTGAGGATTGCGGTGCGGTGCTGTGCGGTGTGGGTGGCGGTGCGGTAAGTGAATAAAAAAATTTGTACGCTGGTGGATTTTTGAGTGCCTGCTTATTTGGTACGCCCTGAGGTGCCGTGTAGACATCTTTAATTACTATGTTGAGAAAAAACAAGGGTAAAAGAAAATGCATTAGAAGCAAACAAGGATTCTTTATAATACAGAAGTGGTACCGTATTTTCTGACACATTATATCAACATTATAGTTTCCATAATCAGACTGCATAAAATTTCGACTGAAAAATATAAAACGAAAAAGTCTAATTGTGTTATTGGAAGACATGTCACAATAAGAACTTTTATTACGTGTGTAAAGATGTAAGAATTTTATCGTTAAAAAATGAAAGGTATTTAATACTCGGGGGAGTTTTCAGTTGAGAACAGAATAGACACATTTATGAGAAGACGTTGACGCACACAATATCGACCCACAATCCTGAATACAGCATAAATCAATAGGTAAGGAAGAAGGTCCGCCCTTCATCAAACAAGAACGGCCAAAAACCAAAATGGCCACGGAAATGTTGGAAAATACACGAAATACTAATAACCGCGGTACATACATAAAGGTACTACATAGGTATTGCCATTTTAAAGTTAAAAAGATACTACATTTCCAACTCGATAGGTATAAGAAAACTGGGTTTTCGAAGTAACGTGTCCATATGTAATCTTCAACCTGTATATCAGATGAAGATAGTCTACTAATATGCGTACTTTACTTTCTTTTAGTATGGCTCTTTTAGGAATGCTTACTTATGTTCCTCCCAATCCCTTCTATGACTTTTTTCTGTTTATTAAGTTTTACAATACCTTTAATCATTTTGGCGGAACCTGGACAAGGAACAAGCTCATGTCTCAGCAAATCTCAGATTTAATTATGGATTTCTCGATAGTATATGTTAGAGATTCATTCTTGCATGGTATTAGATTTTGGCGAGTAGATCTCCAGCAAGAACTCGATCACCTGAAATTAAGACTCAATCAATTAAGGAAATTCTCAACATTGACTGTACGCAAACATACAAACATCTATCACTACCATTCTGTCACAGGAGAATAAATTTAATAATCTTGATTCAAATAGGACAATTTGAACACTGATTTCAAATCTTCTCACGTTTCCTCTTCTTCCTCTCATGACTATCTTCCTCCTGCAATGAATACTTAAAGGAGAAATGAAAACCATGATAAGATTCGACGACATACAATTTAACTTATTTTTCTCTACTAGATACCATTCAAACGGATCTATCTAGTTATGGAATGCCAAACATATTATTTCCCATAGTCCCTAGGCGCAGAAGACCCGCATAGATCAGTGAGATAGGAAAAAATGTCACCAGGTTGACCTCAAACGTCGAAATCCATACTGAAAATTGAATCCTTGAAAATGGGAATGAATATTCCCCACAATTGATCCAAGGACATGAACAGTTAAGGAGAGTTTCCCAAACAGGATTTTAGACCAGAAAAACCAAGTTCAGAGCTATAGGAACGAAATTAGTTTTAGAAAGATTCAGAGTGGCTATCACACCACTTTTTCGGGATTCGGATTGAAATACAAGCGTGTTTCCCAGCCCTTGAGGAAAAAATATTATAATTATTTAAGGCATAGAGGAGTAGAGGTTGAATGAAACGGTTCAAGGCCCCTAACTAGAAAGCCACAACTTCCCCCTCAAACACGGGGGAACCAAAAATCGCCCCATCAGGGCAGCTTGCCCTTAAATGATTTTTCCAATTGATCTTAATATCCCAATCACACCCCAGACGATTTGGGGTAATTGAAACAGGGAGAGAAAATAGGACCAACCCTGAAGAAGGGGAGGAACCGGATAAGAAAGGGGTTGGGCCCGGAATCTTCCAGGAATGAAAAAATAGGAAATGAAAAACCGGAGGGCCTTTAAAGGATTGGTTAAAGCAGAAAAAGCAATGGTTAAACAACAGAAGGCCCGCTTTCAGAATGAACTAAAAGAGGGAAATTTGGAATATGCAACCAGAAAATCGAAGTAAAATGTTTTTTTTGGGGGGCAAGACGAAGGGTTAAGGAAAATTTTTTACCGGTAGGTAGAACCAACAGAAGGAACAGCCTCACTTTCCCTTTTAGTGTAAGCAACGAAAGGCCCTGTCGGAATTAATTATCCTTGGCAACAATCCGGGAAAAAAAGGAAAATTAGTTTAGACGGGATATAATTATATATATATATATATATAATATATATATATATATATATATAAACATTTATTATATATATATATATATATATTATATATATATATATATATATATATAAATATATATATATATATAATATATAATATAAATATATATATAATATATATATTATATATTTATATAATATATAATAATATATATATATTATATATTAATATATAATATATATATAGTATATATATATATATTATATATATATATATATATATATATTATATATTTATATATATATCATAATATATATAATATATATATTATATATAAGTATATGGGAATATTTATTCTTACCAAGAAAGAATAGTATTCCTTTAATAATCTATCATGGCATTGGTGTTTTATAGGGAATTAAAGAATGTAATTAATGCATTCGAAAATAAAAATTTACCTTATCCTCTTTATACCAATTTTAAAAATAAATAATAATATTTAAAATATTCCTTTATCAAAAATTACTTTTTTTTTCCAACTTAAACGAAACAGCCTTTAATTAATCAGCAAACTCTATAAAATATAAATGTACCAATCCCTAATAATTAAATTATACTTTTTTTGGTTTCCTTAGGCCGGTCAATTTTTCATGAAGAAACAGTACAATTGTGGCGCTACGAACACTTGAAAACAATCAATCTTAAGAAGGGCGGTATTGGCAATCATTAGATATTCCAATGCCAAAACTGATTTACTTTTTTCTAAAAACAAATATACCCGAATAATTACAAATAAATATAAATAAATATAATAATATTATAATATATATTATATTATATATATTATAATATATATATATTATATATATAATATATATATATATATATAATATTATATATATTATATATATATATATATAATATATATAATATATAATATATATATAATAATTATATTATATATAATAAGAAATTATTTAGCAGAGGATCTTGAGCCTATGTGGGTGTTTAGGAAGTTTGGTAAATATAAAATATTAACTACAATTAATTTTATTTAATGCCACTCTAAGTAATCTAAGTTTTGGTGCCAACTGCATAACTTTGGCAAACTGAACCACAATAGGTTGTGCCAGAGGTGGAATATTAATATTTAAATAAATAAATGAAACAATTAATTAAAATAATTAAAATATTATAAATAATTTTCTAAGAAGCAAATATATATGTAAAACAAATGAACCAGCTTGGTAGAGAAACGATTCCGTGGGAAATAACCAGAAGAAAACAAGAGCGTTGGCCCTCGCGCCAAAGATTTTTCAGAATTTCGTCGTAACGTCCATTAACAATGATGTTTGTCCCATTTATGTTAGCTTCAGATTCCATCTCTGATATTAAAATGTCCGGCAGTAGAAAATGAAAGTTTTAGTCCTTTGAAATTTTTTTAATTAGTTTTATTTTTGAAATTATTAAAAAAATGTAACTTAACCTTTGTCAAACCCCTTTTTTGCCAACCGGAAATCACAGAAGGCAATTCAACTTTCCAGAAGAACGCCATTTCAAACGCGACAACAAAAAAAGGTTCATTTAGGGTAAGGAATAAGGGATCGGAAGGAACGACTAGGTATACAGAACTGGACATGAAGGAAGGGGTTAATCATACATTTTGTAAAGTATGTTCATCCGGGGTCCAATGGTCCGAAAATAACACGCGTTTAATCCCCCCCACCCCCTACGTGGTAGTAAGAGAACGGATTGAACAAGAAGGTCCTGGTTTAGTTTACGTCTAAAAGGAGGTCCTAGGGTTTAGAGCGTTTGTTTAGAAAGTTCCGGAAATATTGTTTGTAACTGGCCTTAGCTCTAAGCTTTTTTTTGGAAGAAGTTTTGTTCATCCTTTTGAATATGATAATGAATAGGAAGCATAAAATTGCGATTAATATAATAATGAATGATCTTGAAGCATATGAGACAGTTGACAAATATAAGAAAAGCATAGAATGATGATTCAAGGATGTGTTAATATAATTTAATTAGTTATCTCAAATTTTTTAAGGTGATTTTATAAAATAAGGGGATTGCTTAAAAGTATGATTTAAATTGGAAAATAATACAGGTACATTAATGACGGAGGAATTGATTAATTTAATGATTTTAAAACATGAGAGGACTTGTGAAATGATATTGGTTGGTAGTCAAAACGCATCCTTGATTCAAAAACCTAAATATCAGAAATATATAATGTAGATTTAGAATAATGGTGCATGCAGTTTAATTGAGCGTCAACAGGGTTATTAAAAGAAATTATGATTTTAGAATGAGTGGATATATAATATGGTTCAGGGGTGATATGGTATTCATGGTTGCAAATAATACTCATAATATATATAATAAATAATAGGTACATATATAATTAAATTTATGAATAAACTAGAATATAAATAGTTAATATAAAAAATCTAATAAATGAGGTTATTGATTATATCATATAAATTACATATATAATGAATATATATTAGTATATATATATTATATATAATGTTAATATATTCGACTGAATTCAGTTACGGTTTTCATGTATCTAATACGTTTTGTGAATAAAATTCTTATGTAGCTGTTTTATAGTAGTTATATTATATATAATTTAATATTATATAATAGTTATATGTACATATATAAATTACTATATCATAGAATAAAGTTAATCATGATATTCTAACTAATATATCTCACAACTACAAATCATATCTCATAAAAAAATAAAAAATTAATATATAATTATAATTTTAATTTAAAGAAATGTGGTTGTGTATAATGTTACAAATGGTATATATAGTACACACACATGACTGTGATAAAAGATTGATTAATCTAAATTAGATTTCTCGAGGTGCATGAGACATGATGAAATGAAAAAAATACTATCTCTAGATACACTAACTACTTAAACATCATTGTCCGCTAGAAAAGATCACTTACAGCCGCGCTTGGCTTTTTCCCAGGCCGACGAGGCCGAGTGCAGGATTAAGTGAGGTCGGAGGTCAGAAAAAGTAAGTCATGCTGATTCCAGAATCAACTGAGGGCAAAAAAATTTAACAAATTGTGAAATATTTCTTTTGTTCGTTGTGTATAAATAGTAAAGGCTCTTTTGTGCTTGCATTTTTTCATGATAAATTATATTAGTTATTTTCAATAAATTATTCATAAATTTATATTTTATTATTATTATTATGTATTATGATTATTATTATTATTATTGATTATTTAGTTCAGTAAATCTGAAGTTTATAATTGTATTTTTGAATTCACTATTTCGTCATTTAATTGTTATTATTGAAATACTGTCTATAAATTTTTATTTTGTGAAATTATTTATTATTCCTATATAGTTCGATTATTATTTTTATTATTATTATTTTTAATATTGAAATGTTAGGTTATCTCAATCTCACTGTATTAAATTGATAATCTATTATTATCTCCCGAATTTGTTATATGTCATTTCTAGATTCAGTATTATTTTTTATGTGTGTCTATTATTATATATTGCAAGTATAATTTATCTTATTATTATTAGAGTTATTTAGCTATTATATAATAAAAAAAAATTTGTTCTTATCGTCATTGTAAAATACACAAAAACAATATAGTAAGAATAATATTAATCTAGATTATTTAATTAATAATTGAATTATTAATTTAAAGTACACTCAAAAAACTATAACTATCACATCATAATAAGATTTTCTACGTCTTCACTATTAATATAATATTAATTTTATATATATATGTTGATACTCAATTGAGAAGTTATCTACATGATTCCTATTATATTCATTTCTATGACTCAATCACTAATTGCAAACGAATTAACAGACCCAATTAAAATTGCAGTAGCACGTTCAGTAGGACACGCTGTAGCTTCAGCACATTGGCAAACTCATTATAACAAAGTAAAATACTTTATAGTCGATCTTTACTACTTACTATAAATTAAAATAAATGCTTAAATTTGACAAAAGTATAAATATTAAATATTATAGTAAAAAACATAAATTCATCTTACGCCTAAATATATACTCAACTAATCTGGCACGTAATTGTTTCTCTATATATAAAAAAACTATGAAATAAAAATACCATTAAATCGTTGCATTTCCCTAACCCCATGTATATAATAATAGATTCGTATTCTATACCAATGTTATATATTAGATTTACAAATCCAATCATGAGTTGATAAGATAATTCATTATATAGTATGATATTCAGCAAAACTAATTATATATTATAATTATATATATTAATATATTAGTATATTAGTATCCTTCTTACGTTAATATATAAATTATATATACTGAAGATATAAGTTAATTAATAATCCTCAGACTCTACTCAATGTACAGTTCATTTGTATAATAAAAATATAGCATATAGAAAATAATACAGTAATATATATATATCATTGAGAAATTTAACTTACGACTAAACCTCGTTTAAATTTTAATGGGAATTTGAGTTATAACAATAATTATATATATTAATAATTATATATATTATTAATATTAATCCTATTATATATTATAAATGATTTAAGATGGAAAAAATTAACATCGTAAAATTGATATATGAAAACTATTTAGTTATTACCAATAATACTTATTAAATATATGTTTAATTCAAGATATAAATCCATAATATTATAATATATTAGGGATGCTTGTAAAATTATTTCAAGATACTAAATATTAAAGATATAAACTATTATAAAAGCGTATATATTATTATGTTTAACATTATTAACAATATAATTATTCCTTATATTTTGAGTTTCTTGTTTTTAAATAAAAAAAACTCGTTAAAACTACTCAAACTTTATACCGTACTCATTATATATTATATCTGCTAAATATAAACCTATCAGAAAGTAGGCATATTATTAATAATATATATTATTAGTATATATTTACTATATTCTATATTATAATATTATATTAAAAATATAAATATATATATAATTTATATATATATTAATATTAATTATATAATAATATATATATATATATATATAATATATAATATTAATAATTATAGATAATAGTTGTAGCTATTAATAAACATATCCGCATATGCATCCGCGAGCACATTACCGCACATATTAAAATCTCCATTCCCCCATACTTGAAGCATCTAAAGAAGATTATATCCTTGAATTTTGGATATTGAAAATAAAAGAATTTTATTTAAAATTAAAATACTTAAGATGATATCTGAAAATGAAATTACTGAGTTAATTAGGCAGCTTCAAAATAAACAGGCTTTAATATTATTACTACATTAATCTATATAAAAATCTTCATACTTATCACTATCAATCCACTTACGCTTAGGAATTATAATATCAATATTAAATAATTCATTATATATGGAAAGATGTATGTATATAATATAATTTAATTAAATATATGACTCAAAGAACCTCTGTCATTCGTACATAAAATTAGCTCGATTTGTTAATTTATTTGACATATTTATTTTAACTAATGTCTATAAATGAATTATCATATCCACATGTCATTAAGCGATGGAATTAACCATTTGATAAAATTTATTAAAATAAATATAAATTTAACATCAATAAATAACACATACACTTCAAGTTTTATCATTTTACTACTTCTCACTCTACCCATAATTTTCCATCTTTCTTTTTCCTCAGTATGTAATTGTTTCGGTTTAACTCATTCATTTCATAAAATTTTGTATCACTTGTTCTACATGTCTCACCTCCTTATCCATCCCATCCTTATTGATAGTATCACCATTATTAATATCCTGCAACTAAGTAGTCTTCTACCCCAAGTAGAAACTCTTTGTGTGCTTTGCAAAGAATTATTTAATTAGTACGCCTTCAATAACTGGAGTCTACAATTTCATATGCAATCTTTCTATATAAAAGCACTAGTTTTTTTATAACAATTACTATTTAATTATTTTAGCATGTTGATTTCCATATTATCGGTATGTATTTTAACTTCACTATTATGAGTTAAATATCTACATATTCTCGTGTTATATGATGCAGTTTTCAATAAAAAATATAATCTTATAGAACTCAAGGCTATTCCATGAATTATTTCGCCATAACTACATTCTAGATATATCTAGAAAGAAATAAACAAGTAGAAAATAAAAATATATATACGAATAAGTCTATCGGAAATTCACAACATAAGCCTTTTCTAATCAATAAAAGAGTTAAGATCTTTAATCTGGACTCGATGTACTATTAGTTGCTGAAAGTGGGTATTTTACTCAGCCTCTAAGAATATAACGGATCCACAGGAGAAGTGATTAAAGAAGGTTTTACTCAAAGTTTCGCAGAAAATATTCCAAATAGTATATTTACCTTCGCACATCATGCAATTAACAAATTTGATATTCAAGTTTCCTCTGAGGATGAACGAATAATCGTATCGACCTTTATCAAACTACAAGACTACATACCATGATCTATTTCCTAATTACCGAGTGGTAATAAGTGATTTAGTTAACACAAAAAAATTGTTATAAGTCTCAATCGCATTTTGTTAGAAAGATTTTTGCCCATGGAATATGTGTTTAAGAATTACCTGTCCATTCAATTTATAAGATCTCCAAGTGTTATACAGTTTGAAAAAATGTTCCATAGATGGTGATGAGCTGCGTTTGTGCGGTGGGTACAAAATGTATAAAAGAATAGAAAAAAGTACTAGTATTTTTTCCCTCTTCTACAATAAGGGGTTTTATGAGGACGAGGTTTGAAGTAATTCAATATTTGAATGAAATTCTTAGAGAATAGTCATAATATTATTATGCTCTGACTCACACAGTAGTCAAAAAGCATTTATGAGTTGATTACAAAAATCTATGAATGAATAAAATCGAAATAAATTTAAGAACATTTTTGTTAAAATCCTCTTTTTCATCGCATCATTGTATAGCGTGGTAGAGGTTGTTATGGGGAATACAATTAAAGGAGTAAGGTATGGTCGTGTCGTTACTATAAGCCACTACGTGAAGCACAAGCCTGTTTGTGTGGTGGCTGTTAGGATATACGTAATATATATATATATATATATATGGGTATATGACATTTTAAGTTGTTAGTAGTACTACCTCACCAATCCCGTACCTGTATAAACAATTAAATATAGTTACGATATTTATTAATTAAATCGTCTTGCGAGGAAATTTTGATATTGTTTTTAATAATAAATATTATAATTAATTAATATTATTATTAAATATATTAATATTATATATATATTAGGATAATACTTTCGTATATTTAAATGAGGTTGAATGGATTATAACGATATATATTCAGATATCAGTATAGCGATGAGTAAATATTAATTATACGATTATTTTTATTTATATATTATATATCTTAATTATTTCTAATAATGGACACAAATTAGTATAAACTTTACAAACATCCGACGATCGAACACATTCCGCCTCACTGCAGTCTCGCATCACGTATCACCGTCAAGCCGCGAATTAAAAATATTAATAAATATATCAAATTCTAGTATCTAGCGAATATAAGTTTCTTTTTTATAAAACTAAAGGATAAAAATGCAATTCGATTCAATGTTCAAAAGAGTCATGATATGGATCTCTCGGCCTCAAAGAACCGAAGACCTAATATAAGTCAGAAGGAAAGATATATTAATTTGCATTTAGAGCGCCGAAATGCTAATAGTCAATTAATATTAGTAAAACAAATAGGGTATATGAGCGGGGAAACTTCGTTACCCCCGTCTGTTCCCACATCAGTTTACACGGCCACGAGTACACCAACCTTATAATAATAATAAATATTATAAAATAATAAAAATAAAATAAATTAAAATTATACTAAGATAAATATTAAATATACAAATATAATATATATATAAATAATAAAATTATATATAACTATAGATATATATTAATATAATAAGCATCAATCATTATTGACTTAACATTTTTCTATCTTTTTATATTTTTTGTTACTTCATAGTTAAACTAAACAGTACTAATTCAAGATATCCTCATGGAATATATTTACAGACAAGGTTTGATTGGGATTGGATGATTATGAGGAAGCAATATTTAATGATGATTATATATATAGATTATATTTATTATTTATTAGTTAACATCACTTTCTTATAAACGGGAAATGAAATGAGTGAGACCTATATATATATTATTAATATCATCATTAAAGATATATACTATATAGTATTTATTATATATATATATATATTAAAATATATATATAATTTAATTAACTATATATGATTATAAAAAATAAGTATTATAAATTAATAATACATATTTATTCATATTATATATATAATTAATATATATATAAATATATATATATATATATATATTAAATATTATTTATTTATTATATATATATTACTAAATTATAAAATATAAGGAAATATATAATAATAATATAATATTAAATTATTAATAATAAATATTGTGTGGAATTAATATTATATAAAATATATAATAGTTAAAATATATATCACTAATATGATATAATAGATAGAAGTTAAAATATAATATTATTATATATTATATATAATAAAATATAATTTATAATTAATATAATTAAGTATAAAATTGATTATTATATATATTAAATATATAGATATTATATATATTAATACGACAGGATATAATAGATTTATGATATAATAACTAATGTTTACATTAGTCATAATGAAATAAAGTATACAACTATATTATAATACTGTGTATTATTATTTTATGAAATTCATTTATATTTAGATCTAATATATATATATGAAATAATGTTATACACTGTCAAAGGAAGCCTAACTGTAACACAAAATTAACATGAGTAAATCATTTATATTTATCTATATCTATTTTTAATATTTTATTATATTATTTTTAAATAAATTATAAAAATTTTTAATATTAGAATCTAATTGTTATTGAAAAGGAGAATAAAATTTACAATTATAAATGGGTGATAATGTTAAGGAAAATAAGTTGACCGAATTGGTAGGTATGAAATGTCTCAAATTGAATTGAGAATTGCAAAAACATATTGACTACAAGAGAGGCATTAGGTATATAAGATATAGATATAAGATATATACAATCACTCATTTTCTATAAATTTGTGCACATCATTTAAATCATATTCTTCACACGCTAATAAACGAAATCAACACATCAGAAGCAATAAATACTCGATTAAGTCTCGGCATCCTAAGGTAGTAGTCAGTCTAAGCAGGAAAGTATTACACTCACTTGAAAGATGTTGTGCTAAACCACATAATTGACTACTGGTGTTGAATATAAACATGTTAGATAATGTGTCGGAAATTAAAAATAATATAAATAAAAAAATTCATTTAATATATAAATTATGTAAGGTCATGAAATAGAGAAAAGAGAGAGAAATTTAAAAGAAAAGAAAATATACTGATTAAGGAAATGTGTGGCGAGGTATAGCAGTAAGGAGAAAGAGGGCGATGGAGAGTAAGAGGGCCGACAGTCAATAGAAGGCTGTTAATAACATCATCTTATCGTTTCTCTGTGATGTGGAATATGTCATACGCTCGGCATTAGATCTCAGAAGAAGATAAGGTGTATTGTGTATGCAACAGTAGTGGGCTAGTTTCAAGGTGGTCTGAGAGAGAAAAGGTTTGAAAAGATGTGTTATTGGCTCTGCCTTCCTATTTACTGTCTCGCTCTCTCTTCTCCCTCTCGAACTTCACGAGAACATATGAAGATATGTCTACTAGTTAAATAAAGTCGTTATTAAGCTAGGATAAATTAAAAATTAAAAATTTTATTACTTATATTGTATTTGATTTCATCCAAAGATATTCACATCCTCACAGGGAGGTAAGATCTCGTATCAAAAAATGGTACTTCTCTAGGGTGAGATTACTGAACTATTAGAGTATATTCTACGGTCACGAGAGTCTGAGAATTAAGGGAGTGAAAGATGTTTTAGAGGATCAAATTTGTATTAGACTCAAGGGTTAATGTGTGTAAAAAGATGATAAATTGAATGTTGAAAATTGGATCATTATTATGTAATAGTGATAATAATTAACGAATGAATTTAATAAGAATATTGTAATAAGGTAAAAAAACTTATTGATATGACCATTAAATCTATTACCTTTAAAAGATAAGCTTAGTAATATCACACAGTAGATTTAAAGTGATAATAACCGTTATGTGGGATAGAACTAAGCGATTGCTATATATTATTCATAGGTCTTATAAATAATAGGATATTAATAGATATATAAGATAGCTAGATTTAGTTATAGTAGATAATTATTTATACTAAATTAATAAGTGGTACAAGATATTTCAACTAATTTTAGATATATATATTATTATAGTGACATTTTATGTATAGCTTGGGGATTGGTGTTTATATTACACTACTTACTTACCATATTTTCACCTCCAACCTATATAAATATATAATATAAATCATATATATATTAAAATACAGATTTATAATAAAAATATCATATATGAGAATTTAATGTAGCTTTATTTAGAGAGCTTAGTTGAACTTCAATTAAAGTAGCATCAACATTGCCACTTTCGGAAATAAAGTAGCTTTATTTATATTTAAGAGATAAATTAATATTAAATTACCTTTTCTATAAAACGAGTTGGATTTTATACCGGAGTGTTTTTTAATATATTCTGTTTGAACTGTAAGTTTAATTCTAATTATCTGATATTAATCGATAATTTTCAATTTATTTTATAAGTGATACATAAATTTAAAATTTAGGGGGAATATTGTGACAAGGACATTATTTAGTAGGCAACTTCCTAGTGAAGAAATTTATTTTAGAGCGAGAACAAAAATATAGATAGAACTTTAACATTGAATAAAATAATTACATTAAGAGTAATATTATAATAGATACCGATTATCTAAATAAAGTTTAACTAAAGAAGTTATGATCATTTTTATCGGATTATATAGATTATAATAAGAATATATTTAGTGAAGTTTTTGATGTCATATTAATGACGAGATAGATCCACCAATTTACCAAGATTCCTCCATTTTATTTATGTTTATCTTCACAAACTCTGATTAAAAACATCCTTTGTCATTTCTTAAATTATCTTCACATTTTGATCCAATATGGATGAAATTTTCAGAGCTTATGAATAAATATTAGAGATTATATATAAAGTCGTATATGATAATAGGAAAGGTTGCACACTATAATATAATCTAATTTTTATTACTTATAGGAGATTTAATATTTTCATATGTTCTCTTAGTGGGAAAATCTTTGTTACTTGAATTAAATGTTGTATTGATTTATTATGTTATCTTGTGAGAATTATAAAACAGAATAATTTCAACTAAAAAAATATATATATTAAGTATATCGTGACAATTTTATTTTATTTTTACAAAAGTTAGCATTTATTCTGAGTATCTAGTGTAACATCAGTATAATTAAATTTATCCTCATAATTTCATACCTATACACAGATTAATAGTAAAATTAATATAAGAGTAATAAAATAGTATTTAAATTTATCTCATAAATTTCTAAATACCTAACACAAATGAAAGTATGCTTCATAGAATGATAAATAATCTATTAAATTATATTTTAATTAATTCTCAGGCTCTTATGGAATGCGGATGCACGGATATCTCTCACTGTATCAGCATACCAGCTTATCACTATTGTAACAGCTGTAAAATGCGGGATGAAAAGTTAATATAATATAATTAATATATATAATAACCTGTAATATATATATTATAATTTTAATTATATATAATATATAATATTATTAAATATATAATTATGTATAATATATTAAATCTTTCTATATCTCCAACAGATTTTGGTGGCGAAGATGGATTTTTTTTTCCAAACCACAATTCTTTATCATTATTACTCAAGATTAGTTACATATTACAAACATACAACCAAAAAAAATACAAAATAAAGAAGAGAAATCGCCAACTAATACTTCACCCCCCACGCATACTCTTTCCCAAACCTCCGCCCTATTATGTATGAAAGAGTATATTACAGTGAGGTTAATATACTCTGCACTAGAGTATTGATATCTCAACAAAATACTACTATATAGAGACATTCGAAAAGAAAACTATTAATTTTCTGCCTTTTCGTGTTGAGAGTGTCTGTATCTATCTTATATATATATATTAGCTCAGCATCAAATATCTCACACTAAACAATAAATCTGAAGGACAGGCTAAAAAAAATTTCCTGCAAGTAGATTCAATGATCTGGAAACATTTCATTATTAAATACATTTTGCTTAACTTTCCACCAAGCTGATGAAGGAATCAGATCAAGTGTATTCTTGTCTTTATTTCATTATAGGTTGATAGTTTTCAATCATTTGACAATTAACTGAGTCATTCTGAAATGTACGGTTGTGTATCTTTATCACCTCACTTTGACATGTTAATAGATTCTATCTCACATGAATTGTAATTTATTATACTTGATAGTAGAGATGGTATTGTTAGTAGATTCAGTTTTTTTCCTTTTTTAAAAAGGTTTAGTCGTTAAAGAATAAAATGCAAACTGAAGTTTTTGAACAATGCAGAGCTAACCGGCGGTTTGCCTAACATGCACACTGCGGACGTAAAAAGCTGGCTTTTAAGAAAAAGTTTAAAACTAAGAAATTGCAATAGTTTGAAAGTCATTAATTCCACAGAACCAAAAAGAGTTGTTCTAGCTCTAGTAGTGAACTACATTGGTCATATCTTGTACTGTTCAAATGAATTGCCATATAATAATCCGATTTTGCAACAAATTCAAAAGACTGAAAACAATGACAACAGTCATAGAAAAACACCGGAAGATCAACGTTTATTCGAATAGAGGGCTCAAAAATAAAAGCTAGTCATGTTATTTGGTATCTGTTTATATAGTCATAAATCGGCTGAAAAATTCCCCGATTGGTTAATGTATCTAATTTTATATATAGTGGTGAAGGTTGAAATGAGGGGCCAGCCCCAGTAACCCAAAATGCCCAAAATTATGAGAATCTTTATGCCCTTAAATGCTATATAGTACAGGGTTTGTATGTGTATAGATAGAAAGAGGCATTAAGTGTAGTTACCTTTTCGATAAGTGGTGAGAATGAAATGGGGTAAGAAAATAGTTTTATGGTAATTATTTGGTTATGCTTACTATAGAGATAATGATACATTGGATATGAAGTATTTAGAAAGTCTTTTGATTTTTAATAAAAGAAGTATATACATTTATACATGGCTTTATGTGCTTGATTATGATTGTGTAAAACAAGCGGAGAAAGATAGAGTGTTATAATAAGATAGTATGTAAATAAATAGATGTGAACGTTTGGAGAGAGCAGTTGTGAGGTTATCTGATAGTTATTTGATAGAAGCAAAGTTAAGGGAGACTGAAATCCAATATGGAAAGAATAAAGAAAAATTGTGGAAGTAAATCGGTATGAAAGTTACACGAAGTGAGAAATTAGATAAAAGAAAGAATATTTGGAAAAGTAAATATAGAAATTGCTTAAGTTAACACAGGTATATATATAGTAGTATAGGAATAAGAGGGAAAAATATATATATATATATGATGATTATAGTATAAGATGAAAAAAATAAATAAAAAATAAAAAAAAATATATAATAATATATAAATCTAGTATAGTATTAGCAGTTCTAAATTTGATACTGATATATATATTATATAGTAATATAGTATAGTAATATAGTATAGTGAATTTAGTGTGAAATATAGTGTATAAAAGTAGTATATATATATATAATAGATGGTAGTGAATGGTGGAATAATGTATATAAGTAAATTATGGCTATTATATTAAATGGAAAAAATATAGTAAAGCGTTTTGCAGAATTATTGAAACATGGGAAGAATTTAAGATTGTGCGAAATGTTAAGTAAGTATTGAAATTAAAAAAGTAAAAGCTGTCACCACTAATGAAGAGCGAATGAGAATGAGTGAAGTGGTAATAATATAGATAGTTAATAAACTATCAGGAATAATAAAAATAGATATAAACTTTATTTGGAATGGAGGTATAAATAAAAGGTATCGAAATAAGATAAAGAGTTATGTATAGAATAGGTTATAATCTGAATAGGAAATGTGGTTCGGTGTAATACGGAAGTTGAAGAAATAGATTGGGGAAATAGTAAATATTTCAAGGAATTCTTAATTCTGAAAGGTAGTATAGAATGAGATAAAAAGAATAAAAGTTAGGTATCGTAAGTGAGAGCATATTAGAGAGGGATAATGAGATTTAGGAGTGATGAAAAAGTTGGGCGCTATTTTTAATGACTGATAAATATTGTAAAAGCTTGAAAGGAATAACGAAAGTATAGATAAGAATCCTCTTGCTACTTTGAGATTCACATTTAACAGCTTATGAAAATGGTTTAAGAAATGGGGTTCAGATGTGTCGTGGAGTTGCTAAAGAAGTTATTTAAATGATTCTATATTTTAATTGGAAAAATAGTGCAATCTATATATATATATATACGGTGGTCCTAAAGATTTGAGTAATGACTTCTTATAATCGCCAATTTATAAAGTAAAGTTTAAATTACAGAAGGAATAATTTATTGATAGTAGATTAGTTAGGTAAAAATATATAGTAGACGTAATTTTATAGAAAAGTTAAAGGATATTACAGATTAAACTGATTGGAGTAGGAACAATGCTATTTAGTCAGATGGCGAGGATGTATGAGATCTGGTATTTTTACTGCCTTGAAAATGCTGGCCCCGAAAAGGTCCTAGAAGAAAAGAAGAAGATGTGTTAGAGGGTGTATATGTTTTATAATTATTTTATAGATAGAGGCAAACAGGGGAAGTTGAGGAGATAATATTAAGAAAATTATCTAAGTTAAATTGGTTTTTATATTAACAAACAAAATGAAAGCATTTTACAGAAACAGTAGAGCATGTGATAGGATTAAAGAGGAAAGGGAGTTGGGTTTTTTGTGGAAAAGTCCAAACACGTCATTGACCACATATATAACATATATTAGTAGAAGTATGTTATAATATGAAAGAAGTGTGAACAGAGCTGAATGATTCTGCTTGAGAGCTAAGCGTTTAATTTTTTTGCTGACGATACTGTGTTGATTGCTGTTACAGAAAAAAACTGCGTGAGTTGGTGATTGAGTTTGAATGAGTATTCCAAGGAAAATGATTAAAAATTAATCCTGCTGAAAGTAAATTGATGAAAATTAATACAAAGGAACGATTTTCAAGTAAGGTTTGTATATCAGAAAGGTGAATGGAATAAGAGCCTAACAGATACTAACTATTTAGGTACTCTTAGGAAGGACATGGAAGAAGGGTAATTGACCATGAGGGTTGATGAGGGAGAGGGAAAAGAATATATATGGTAGCACTTTAGAGAATAATGGAATAAGGAAATTTAACAAGGAATGGTAAAATAATGTTTAATATGTATTTATGTGTAGTTTGTTTAAACTGCTCTGAATGGATGTGAGACGTCTGCAATAAACTCTAAAATGAAAAAAAGTTAAGGTTTTGGAATTAGAAAGGTTTACGAGATATTTATAGAGTAAAGAGAAGAGATAGAATTAGAAATGTTAGGATAATAGATATGTGCCGATATGAGAAATGTTTAATGGAAAAAGCAAATCGAGGGGTACTAAGATAGTATGGACACGTGCTTAGAATTACTATAAAAAATGAATTATTTTAGATTTGCTAAGAAGGTTTTACTAGTATGTTACGAAGGTACGCAATTTAGAGAGAATAAAGGCAAACCAAATGGAGATGTAGTTAGATGAAAATCATGAAGAACTAGTTAAAAGCAGGGTGATAAGTAGCAGGTAGTAAAGGATAAAAGGAAAAGGGACTGTAACTTACTTCGTTGCTTTAAGTTTCGCCACATTTATGGGATGGGTCATCTGAATTGAGTCAAATAAGCAATAATAGTTCCGCGCGCATCCAATAGTAATAAAGCAGCCAATGTGGAATATTATATTATAATATAATAATTATATTATAATATTATTAAATTTATTATTAATATATTATATATATATATATATTAATATATATTATTATATATATATAATAAAATACATATTAATATATATTATAATATATATAATATAATATATATATAATATATATAATAATTAATATATATATTATATATATATATATTATAAATTATATATATATATAGTATATAATATATATTTATATTAATAAATATAAGTATATATATACTATTATATATATTAATTTATTATAATTATATAATATTTTATATATATATATATATATATTAATATATACATTAATAATATATATATATATTATATATTAATATAATATATAAGTATAATATATAATATAATATATTATATATATAATATATATTATATAAAATTTAATATATTAAAATTACTATTATGTCATATATAATTTACAAAAAATTGGATAGCATTACTGAAAAACCATTCTTACTTCCATTTAAATTTTTCATTATGTTTATATATAAATATTATATTATTATATAATATATATTTATAATATATATAATATATTATATATACTATATATTAATTATTAAATAATATATTATTAAATATAATATTATTTAATATATAATATATTATTACATAATATATTTAGCCACATTATCATATACATTGAATAATGTTCAAAAATGCCTTCCTAGCATTGAAATAATGTTAATTACATCGGAGACAGAAAGCTGTAGAATAATGCTGTAAATTTTTATTAAATATGGTCTGAATTCTTCAAATTATTTCAAAGCTTAATCCATGTAATATTATGTCATATTAATCGACATTTAGAAAATGTCAAACTTGGAAGCGAACTGACTACATAACAAGAGTCTTATTGACAATATTCATTTACTTCCATTTATATATAGTTGTTTAACTTAATAATTACCATTGCGCAGTTGGAAGTCTTGATAACAATTTTTAATAATATGGAAATCAAGCCTTATTTATGACTCTTCAACTCAATATTCATTTTTTACAGATATCATAACTTACAGTTAGTTTCATATTATAAAATTCTTATTATCATAATCGTCCATCAATATATATATACACGCTAACAATCCTCAGGCCACAAATACTTAATAGCAATGCGAAGATCTAATTAATTAATGTTAACGAGATGCTCCGCATGCAGATATATGCGATAATTACTCTGCATCATACTAATATATATATATAATATATATATAATATTATAATTATATAATATATATATAATATATAATATAAATATAATAATTATAAATTATTATAATATTATAATTAATTATATAATATTATTAATAATTATATAATATATAATATATTATATTATGTCTATTTATGATTATTACAAATAAAAGTAAAGTATTAAAAGGCATGTTTAAAAGTTATTTTTTTTTAACATAAAAAACAGTAGATAAACAAAGTTTAAGCAAAAAGTCTTGATAGGCCAGTGGCTTATATTTAATGATTATATCTCAATAAATCTTGATAGGCCAGTGGCTTCTTTCATAAGCGTATGCAAAGTTTCTTTTTATTGTTATGTAACAACTAATAATTAACCGAACCAAAATTAGAGATAAAAAACTCAATATCTTCCACATTCATTTTTAATCATTACTGTCATTTGTCTTAGTAGGATAGTATTAATACTCTCTTCAGAGTTATTACGAGATGGATACATTAAATCAAATGTAATGTGTAATAATCATAATATAATACTTCCATAACTTATGGAAATTGAAGTAGAATCCACAATGGAGAAGAGAAATTGTCATGGTTGACAGAAATTACTTATCCACAAGAGCTACCGTACTGGCAGATAAATTCATAAAGTTCTTGCAACCTTAACATTAATTCGTAGACCAACGTATTTTATTACTGGAGTATAGCGAAAGACAATACTCGCCTGTATTTCAGGATAATCACAGTTTAACAAAAGATTTATAAAGTGTGACTCAATTACGAAGATTTTGAAGAACTTTGATATTCACAGAAGATGAATGTACATACATTATCTAATGTTGTTGGCTGGATCGGTAATTGTGTTTTTATCACTCTAAGAAAGAAACAATTTTCTTTAATTGGCACCAGTCATACTCTCATGAACATTAACATGCATCTGGGATAGTCCATTTCTCGATTCCAACATTCCAATTAAATTACACCACTGACATATTCACCAGGATGGACGACCATTTCAGGAGATGCGTTCAGAGACACGACACAAAATTTGACCTTTGAAATAATTTCAACGGCATGAATACTCAGAGAATACAAAGAAGCTGCTGATTGAGTATCTGACCATTCGTCGGAGAAGAAAGCTAACTTAATATGTTTGATAAGTTATTAATTCTAAACTTGATAGTTTTAACACGTCAACATTTTCTTTAAAAATAATATACCGTAGTATTTTTTTTGATAGTGTTTGAAATGACTATACTTCGTTACCATACAAAGCAAGATTTCAACGTGACGAATAACAGAAGAATTCGATCCAATTACTATAATTCGTAAGATTACTATATCAATCCCTTTATGATTTTTGTTCAGTAGTCCCATATATTGTATTTTATATTAGTTTAAGATTAATCTGCTTTCTTTCTTAAAGCTGGAATTGAGATCCTTTACTCTTTTACTCATTTCCTTTTTACATTTTCC
>JABUQX010103097.1:17500-22500 GCA_015478945.1 Trachelipus rathkii | reverse complement strand
CTCCTGGTAATTCCAAACCCTGCCTCTGAATACTAAAAGTCGCGTGGGGCCCTCCGCCTCATGGCAGCGGAAATGTCCCTCACCTGTGTTCCTGAATGGCTCGAGCCCTACATTGCCGTGTAATACCTTCAAAAACAGGTATATATATATATATATATATATATAGCAGATATATATATATATATATATATATATATATATATATATATATATATATATATATATATATATATATATATATATATATATATATATATATATACTATAAATATCCTGCTAAAAAAAAAAATAGCCAATATTTATTTTATTTATTTATTTTTTTTTTACATTTTCCTAACTAAATTTTACCAAGGATTCCATAAATGTATTCCTTTTCGCTGTAGCTATAGTAGAGAGAGAGAGAGATTTTTTTTTTTTTTTTTTTTTTTTTTTTTAGCATTTTCCGCACTAAAGGATTCTAACAATGTATTCCTTTTTCCTGTAGCTATTGTAGTTTTATAGAGTTGTCGCTTAAACCAAATAAAATATATATATATATATATATATATATATATATATATATATATATATATATATATATATATATATATATATATATATATATATATATATATATATATATATAGTATATATATATATTGTTTTTGTTTTGAAATAGTGTACAGGACCCACATGGCTCACAAAGTGGCCACACTGGGTTGAAAAAAATCAACAACATGGGCGGCTCCTGGAACATACATATTTCAAATGTCAAAAGAAGATATGAATAGAGAAATGAATATTCAGTCAATTAAAATAAACAAAAACTAAACAAAGTACATCCTTGCATTATAAAGTCCTAGTATTAGTACAAAATCAAATATTGAAGAAACATTCACTTCTTTTGTAGAAACAGAAAAATAGAGTTACTACTGGGGTGGGAAGAAGGGAGAAGATATGGATAGACTTGGAAGGTCTTGTGAATCGTAATGTAAGGGCAATGACGGCGGCGAATAGGAGTTCTGCTGGTTTATATGCATGGAGCTTCTTCGAAGGAGATTGCGGTAGACTGACAAAATTTGCAAATGGAGGGGGTTCCGTAACGTATAGTGACTCCCAGAGTGATATTAGTATGGCCAATACGGAGGCGTGCAAGTATCACCATAACGTATTCGTCTGTCGGATAATGATCACCACGGATCATCTACTTTGATTTGGTGTTTCCTCTCTGATCATTCGTCCAGCACTCTTGTCAATAAGATCGAAAGCCTTGTCGGAGAGCAGGATAGTACCTGTCGTAGATGAAAGTGGAATCTGTCGAATGGTGAACTGGAGGCCTGGAACAAACCTGAAATGAGGAGGTTGCCATTTTGGCCTCTGTCAGCGATTTCATTGCCAGTTACCCCTACATGAGAAGGGTCCAATATAAAATAATTGTTTTTTTGTGGAATGGCAGCTGAAGAATGTTGCACAGTAGATAAGACAGTTTAGAATAGTTTAAAAGTAATAGCGTTGAGCTGAATCTAATAAATATAAGATTGATCTTAAGCAGAATCAGAATTAGAAAGTAACTATTAGCCATTGACTGATGAAACTGAAGTATGAGGGGGAGGGAATGGGAAAGGTTATGATCAGGAAAGACAGCAGATGCACATGCATGTGTAATTGTTCCCGGTTTTAGAGCCATCAGTAAATACTGGAGTAAACTCATCATGAACTGTGGAATGAGACAGGAATGATGCCTTTAACAAGGCAGCAGAATGGCTTGATTTGGAGAGAGAGGTCAGAGCCAAGCAAATGGTGGGAGCGGGGAACAACCAAGGTGTGTATCCTTCATCGTATGAGAAAGGCAGCACCTTTGTAAAGGAATAAGGAAATCATGATGCTAGTGAACTGTGTCTGCAATGTAATAGTAATTAGATTCTTGAGGCACCTCCTGCAGAATCGGTGTCAGGGCAGACGGTATTGCGGTTTGAAAACGAAGATAACTTGTACACATGATGTATTCTCTTCGAAGAGAGAGTGTCATCACTCCTTTTACACACCCTGCCGAAAAAAAAAAAACCTTTACCATTCCTCTCAAACTCTCTTCAGATATACCCCACAAAACCAAATCATCCGCATTAAATAAGCAGGGCACCCTCCACTCTCTTCCATTCTTCATCATTCTAACACCTTCCTCTGCCACCCCCACTCTATTCTTTCATAACCCCATCCATACACAAATTGACAACCAAGGAGACATAACACATCACTGCCTCACCTGCTATTAACATTAATCCAATCATTTTGGATCCCATTTATTCTTACACACGCTTCACTATCGTTATACATACTTTGATTCCATTCAGAAGCCTACCACTGACACCATATATCACTAACACCTTCCACAGAGCTTCTCTATTATCCCAAAATTGATTATCCTGTCATACGCCTGTTACAAATCTATAAAACCTAAATACAATTTATTCTTTCTTCTCTCTCATTTTCTCAATCATTTGTTTCAATGCAATTTATCCATACATCTCTTACGTCACTTTGTAAATGTAAATCTGTTCTTCACCAACTTAACATCCAGTCACTCCGATTTACCGCCAACCTCAAAACATCAGAAATATATCTTCCTACAAGTACAGCTAAATCAATAAAATAATTCCCATATAGTTCCTACAGTTCCCTATCCCTACCCTGATATAATTATATATATATATATATATATATATAAGTGTTATGTCCATATATATATTTCCATACATATATATATATATATATATATATATATATATATATATATATATATATATATATATATATATATATATATATATATATATATATATATATATTTATATTTATATATATATATTTGAATATAAATATATATATATATATATATATATATATATATATATATATATATATATATATATATATATATATATATATATATATATATATATATATATATATATATATAGGCAGAGCATATGCCAAACTAAAGAAGTTACCCGCATGATATCTCGAAAACTAAGATAGGTACAAAAAAACTGATAACATATATGGAATCAGCGTATGAAATTTGTATGGAAAATGAAAAAAATTTTTTACTTTTTTTTTATTTTTTTATATCTCCAAACTATTGATAGAAGAAAACTAATAAATATATAGAATCATGTATAAACATTTTTAGCCTGAGCCGAATGGTGGGACAGAGGGGACGTCGGTACCCGTAGGAGGCGGAGGAACCCCCGCGACACCCCAATACCAAAGAGCGGGGGTTCCTGAGACCCTCCCGAGGGGGAACAGTCCCACCGTCGTCCCCCCAGGAGGCCGAGAGACCCTGACTCCTTGCATCTTTGCGGTTTACTCTGAGTATTCTTTAGTTAAAAAAAAAAATCTTTTTCATACATATTTCATACTGATTCTAAATATGTTATTAGTTTTCTTGTACCTTTCGTAGTTTAAATAAGTAAAATTAAAAAAAATAAAATTTTTTTTTTTTTCATTTTCCATACATCTCATACGCTGATTCCATATATGTTATCAGTTTTCTTGTACCTATCTTTAGTTTTCGAGATATCATGCGGTTATTTTTAGTTTCACCATATATATATATATATATATATATATAGCATATATATATATATATATATATATATATATATATATATATATATATGTTATATATATATATATATATATATATATATATATATATATATATATATATATATATATCAATGTTATTTATTATTTTGTTTATTTAACTTTTAATTTTCTCATATTATACATGCAACGAGGACATATTTTTAGTAGACCTTCATACTCTTCGTATATAAATAGTAATTTAACAACTTTCATTTATGCTAATACAAGATCTTATTAACTATACGAACTCACACCGATTTATCTACGAGCTCCCGACCAGTAAGTGGTGAAAAAAAAATAGTTTCAGAATAATAAAATATTGATTCATTAATAATAAAAAAGAAGAATCAGACAATAAGACGGGGTGAGTTTGTATAATAACCAATAAGGATCCAAAAATACGGATACAAAGGACATATACTATTTCTCTCACTCCTGCATTAAAAGTGTCACCATTCAAAATATTAACTTTTTTATTCAATAGCAAAAACAATTTAAAACAGTAATGTCCAAACATACTAAAAATTTTATTTGTCATTTTTCATATTGACTGAAAATAGTGGACTAATAAATATTTATGAAAATAAATATGACTAATAAAGTAAATTTTACCAAACTTATTCATATAATCGTATAGTAAATATAAATCACATTTTATTTTTAGTTGTGACATTTTTGAATCAATTGTACGATATATGCAAATGTAATATATATATATATATATATATATATATATATATATATATATATATGTACATATTTATAGAGTTAAGATAAATTTATATATTATATATATATATATATATATATATATATATATATATATATATATATATATATATATATATATATATATATATATATATATAGTTATATATATATATATATATATATATATATATATATATATATATATATATATATAATATATATATATATATATATATATATATATATATATATATATATATATAGTTATATATATACATATATATATATATATATATATATATATATATATATATATATATATATAAATTACAGGTATGGCCCAAAGAGCGAGTTAGGATCTAACATGTACACTTACTTAAAATTTGGTTTACCGCGGGTGTTCCCCCCGGGTATACGATCCAGAGAAGGAAGCAGTGGCTACGATTCCAGTGACGACGGAGGCGCAGGTGGTGGAAGAAAAAGGAAGAAAAGAGATCCTTCAGGAATGGGATGGGCAGGGAAGAGTAAAAGTAATCCCGATTTATTGGCAGCTCCAAGGGACCTTGCTTCTCCGATATCCCATGATAAAAGGATGAAGGTATGTTAAGTTGGGTAGACATTTAAAGCGTTTTTTGTGTTGGGTTGATGAACCGGTAAGTTAT
>JABUQX010103097.1:2500-12500 GCA_015478945.1 Trachelipus rathkii | reverse complement strand
CATCACTGAGATCTGGCGTCCCTTGATGGTGGGTTTTGTGCCCACACGGAATTACTGGCTTGTTCAGGTACACCTGTTTGTTCTTCATTAATTTCTTCAGCATTCTCCGTCTTTATTTTCATTTCCACTTTTTTGAATACCATCATCTTTCCTCTTCTTCACTTCATTTCTTATTCTTAACCAAAACTCAGACATTTTAGCGGTCGGATAGTAAACCTTATTATCTTCTCAATTACAATCTCTATCCTCAACTTAGTTACGTTGTGTTCTCGTGTATCTGATTTAGGAGTCTTCTGATGTCTTAAGTTCACTTGCCTATCCACAACTAACTTCATCTGTTCTGTTCTGTTTGTCTGCAAAGTCCTCAGTATTGTATCCTTCCAAGAATCCTAAATTCTTCGACTACTACTACTACTACTACTACTACTACTACTACTACTACTACTACTACTACTACTACTACTACTACTACTACTACTACTCGTAATAGAGCATATTCTTTCGTCTTGTCCCCTTTCTGAAATCATTATATTTCACCGCCTGCAAGAGTGTTCCTCTAGTTTTGAAGATACAGCTGCTAAACTTACCTTGGGTGTGGGGGGGGGGTAGGGTAGGCATTTGTGAAGAGGTTAAACAGGAATGGAGATAGGATGGCTCCCTGGGGGACTCCATTTTTTAGTTTTACTGTTTTAGAGATTTGATGTTTGCTGGATACCTGAGCAGGGCGTCCGGATATAAAATTAGATAACCATTTTTTGTAATTGTTATGGAAGGGAAAATTTAGAATTTTTTGGATGAGAATGTGTCTAGGTACTGTGTCGAAGGCTTTACTAATGTCGGCGGATATTCTGTGGGAAGGCCTTGCTGAACTGGTTTAATGATAAGCTTGAAAAGATATTTGTTAGGGCTGCTGGAGGTAGAGCTGGATTTTAAAACCATGTTGGTGATTCGCGAGTGAAAATTGGTTGGATTTTGGTGAGTATGATCTTCATTAGTTTGCGCAGTGGGGAGAGGCTTTTTTGGGTTTTAATTTGGGAAGATTATTGTTTTTTTCAATTTGGGGGGGGGGGGAATGTAGTTAAAAGACTAGGATTTGTTGAAGTTATTTGTAATGAATGATAAAACGGTGGGTCCAAAGTGTTTTTTGTGTAGGGTAAAGATGTTGGCCGGGCCGGAAGCTGGGGAGTTTTTTAAGGTTTTGATAAGTATAGTTATTTCTAATGTAGTGAAAGGAGGGTTGGGGTTGATTTCCAATTGTGTTTTTTTAAGTTTGCGTATTATTATTCTATTTCTTGAGTGGCTAGGTTTGTTGGAGATATTGGAATAGTGTTGGCAAGGATATTGCAGTAAGCTGTTTGGGAGGGAGGGAATTATTTTGCCCTTAAAGCTGCTGTTTGTGTTGAGTGTTGTTTTGGGGAGTTTAAGACGTTTATTACTTGCTGGCATTCTTTTCAGGCCTGTTCATATTGTTTAGATTAGGTGTTTCTTGAATTTTTTCTGTTTTATGGGTGGAGATGAGATTGGAGATTTGTGTGTTTAAGGAGCTCATTTGAGCAGTCAGATCTGGAATATATTTTTGTTACCGAATGAGATTTCTTTGCTTTATCTAGTTGCTGATTTCTGGTGTTAATGAGGGGTTGTAGTGTTTTCTATGGCCTTTTGGTATGTAAAGGTTGGAGGCTATTTGGACTACTTTGGTGAGATTATCTATGGCTTTATGTTGATAGTGGGAATTACCAATTTCTATTGGAGTGGGAGTTGTGATTCATTGGCTTGTGAACTTTTCCTAGTTTGCTTTTTTGTAGTTTGTAAAAGTTGTAGTTATTTTGGGGTTGACTATTTTTGTTGTATTATATGATTATTATTATGGCACGTGGTCTGATTGGAGATCAAGTTCTTTATTCCATGTAGTGTTAGTAAAGAGAGATGGAGAGAAGAAAGTGATGTCAGGAGATGTCAAGGTTTGGTTCGGTGGGAAGTTTATTATAGTTTAATATATTTAAGGAATCAAGTTCATCCATCAAGAATGTGAATTCCTCGGTTATCAGAAGGATATTCTCTGTACCAGACTGTGTGATGGGCGTTGAAGTCGCCTCCTATTATTAAATTGTTTATTGCATTAATATTGTTTATGTTGGGTCTTGTAGTTGTCTGATAATACTAGATGGGATGGGGGATGTATATGTTTATTATGTTGTGTGAGATATTATTGATGAGGAAAGTAAATGATTTGATGTTAAGGATTGAATCATTTAATAAATTGATAATTTCGGTTGTTTTGTTTTGGTAGGATAGGTTGTTTTTGATTAGTGTTAGTAGAATATGGTTTTCTGGTTGAGAGTCAGAGTAGATGGAGTCATATCCATAAAATGGTGTTTTTGGGGTATTTTGTAGTGTGTGGCCTTCTTGTATTAGAGCTATGGTTATAAAGGAAGGTTGAAATTTCATAATGTTTTTTGTATTTATGTTAATTTGGAGGATTTTTATAGTTGTTATTTTTGTTTAAATTGTTATGAAGTGCAGGGTTGCGGAGTCGGAGTCGGAGTCGCGGAGTCGGGGAGTCGGTAGTTTTGAAGAGGGTGGAGTCGGAGTCGGAGTCGGTAATTTTGAGACAGGTCAGGTCGGAGTCGGTAATTTTCAAGAGGTCGGAGTCGGAGTCGGAGTCGGAGTCGGTAACTTTCAAGATAGAGTTGGAGTCAGAAAATTTTAAACTGACAAAGTTATAAATTGTGACTCTGTGAATGACTTCAATCACTTCATACAAGTTTATTGACTTTCGACTTCCACATCACAAAATGCAATTGCAAACTTCGAAGATTTTTAACCAGCACCTTATGTTTCAATTTGGATTATATTCTAATAAATTCAACCTTCAACCTTATACAATCTATATTTAAGATACTGAAGGAATAAAAGACTCCATGGTACGAAGAGAAATTTCTCCTTGACAATGATATTATACTAGCTGTTGTTTATATTGATCCAGTGTAAGCTTAACTGAAGAACAACAACAAAAAGCTAAATCTGCACTTTGCAATGTGGCCATTTGTATTAAAGGGTTGCAGGAAGTTCAAGAAGAAAAAGATACATCTAAACATATTGTAAGTGATGAAACTACAACTATCTCCGTTACTACCTTCTCAAGTCATTCTTCAGAAAGTTCAGAAGATTAGTATGAAAAACTTCTAGATATTGAAGAGCTTAGTCGAAAGCGTCGATTGGTTCAAGAAAAAGGTCAAGGTCCTTCCTAATCCTTGTACACAATATTCCATAACTTTAAATAAAAAAATTTCTTTGCTGCACTGAAAGAAGTTGAAAAATTTTATGTAACTTCGAAGAGTATCAAGACATTGTACAAGAAGCTGAAATTGCTGTTACTGCTCTACCTCCAACGCAAGTTAGCGTTGAACGGCTTTTTCTGCTCTTCGCATTATAAAATCAGACCAAAGAGGAAAAATGAAGAAGAACCTGGCAGATGCTATTCTATTTTTAAGAACTAATCATTCAATGAGTAGATGATATTAGATGTAAGTTCATGTAACTAAGTAATGTAGTAGTTTATATATATATATATATATATATATATATATATATATATATATATATATATATACTCATATATATATATATATATATATATATATATATATATATATATATATATATATTTTTAAGAACTATATTCATTCATTAACCCCTTCCCGAAATTATTTAAGTTATCAAAATTTTTGATGGCTTAAGTCTCTTAATTATAATTTTTAATAATAATAAAAATAATAGTTAATCAAAGCAAATTAAGAGTATATGTTTTATTAATAGAAATGAGGAAACATATTTGTAGTTGGTGAAGATTTCTTAGTTGAAGTGGCTGTTGTTCCATATATATATATATATATATATATATATATATATATATATATATATATATATATATATATATATATATATATATTTTTTTTATATAATATATATATATATATATATATATATATATATTCTTTCTTTCTTTCCTCTCCCAGGAAGGATTCTTCATCCTGTCAGCCGCGCAAACATCTTTCTCCAGACGTCCCTCTCCTGCACTATTCCTTTTCTCTTCAGCGCTCTCATATTTGGTAGCTGACATCTTTCCAGAGAGTCCTTCACCGATTCCGCCCATCTCTTCTTCGGTCTTCCCCTTGGTCTTCTGCCCTCTGGTGTCCATTCCCATCTTCTTTTCGGCATTCTCTCCTGCTCCATCCTCTCCAGATGTCCCCACCATCTCAATCTCCCACATCCATCTTCAGTGTCATCTTCTTCACACCTATATCTTCTCTAATAACTTCATTTCTTATTCTGTCTCTCTTACTCTTTCCAATCATAGTTCTTAATATCCTCATCTCCGCCGCTTGTATTCTACTCTCCTATCTTCTCGTTGTTGTCCATGTTTCCGCTCCGTACAGCAGTGTGGGAGTCAGTATGCTGTTAAAAATCACTTTTTTAACCTCTATTCCGATGTTTCCATCTTTCATCATGGGGTATACCGCTTTCATAACTAATCCATACTTTTCCATTCTTCGCGTAATCTCTTCTCCACTTCCTCCCCTTCTGTCAAACTCCCTCCGAGATATTTGCAGGTATTTACCGCCTTCACCTCCTCCTCTCTCGCCATCATTCTCATCCCCTCCTCATTTCCTCCGGTTACTGTTAATATCTCTGTCTTCTGTATGTTCATCTTCATCCCTGCTTCCTCCAACTCCTCCGCAAAAAACTCCACCACCTCTCGAATCGCCTCCTCTCTCTCGCTCCAACATGCCAGATCGTCCGCATATGCCATTATGTCCCCTTCAAATTCTCCCAGTCATAGAGAACATGATACAAGTCTATAAAATATTTACCACGGACAGTTTTCTAGGGGAAACAATAAGAAATGTAGGAAGACGTGTAACCTTTAAATTTTTTGAATGGTTTCCCGCAGGAGTTTGTTGAGTGTGACTCACTTGCAACATTAAAGAAAGGATTGGATAGGTATATGGATTGTTTGTGCATCATATAGTATATTCTGACGTAGCAAAAGTGGCGGGTTTTTAGTTAGTTATTAAAGTAAACCGCATGTTGTAGCTACCAGTATCACAATAAACTTATTAAAGCTTGTATTGTGGTTAGCATGAACCGCTAAAGATTTTACTTTTGGTAGTAGTTGGCGTATATATTATATTGACATTTGTTTAGGAAATTGACAGGCCTTAGGGTGTGGTGTAGGTTGTGTTTGTCGCATGGGCATGTATTTGAAAAATATTTAGTTGACTGGGACAGTCTCGATAGGTCCATGTTGCCTCTAACTGGTTCTTTGTTTCCTTATCTCTATCTGAGGTAATACTACGAGCTTTGATATAAATATTAACTTTCTGATTGGACAACGATATGATGGTGTAAAAGCAATGAAGAAATGTTTTAGAGGTGTTTAAGCTGTCGAAAATATCCAGCGCTAGATGTTCATCACTGTTCACATTCATGTGAAGTACAACTCATTAAAAACTTTATGGCACATCGAATGCAACTATATGCTATTTTAGATTTGCCAAGGCCGACTACTATTTTAAAAGAAAAAAAAAAGAAAAGATTTTCCCAGACACAAAATGGACAAAGCTCTCACGAATGGGCGACACAAAGTAGGTGGAAAATTTCGATGGATTGTTACGACCTAATGAAATTTTTAAAGCATTGTTGAAGCTTAAAAGGAGCTTCAATGGATCAAGATATTAACTTTTTAATTAACTTAGATCTTTTCAAGTCTTTAAGCAAAAGCAAATTTGCTATAAGTTTATTTATTTGTCTTTAACTTTATTCTCAAACACTCTTTCATTATGTATTACATTGCATTCTCCATAATTAGTGACAACAACTGCTCTTAATCATATTGGAAATGTGATGTTTGTTTAGAAGGGTTTTCAAACAAACATCAACGAAACATTTTCAAACATTTTGGAAGTTGCAACAGAACTTCTGCTTTCTGATAATGAAGAAATTATAATGCCTCTTGTGAGAATCAATTTAAAATGAAAGATATAGGGCAATTACAATTTATATTCTTGATGATTTTTCAAACCAGTTAGAGAGCAAGTTCGCGAATCAAAGATCCATACCTACTAATCTTTATAAAGTTACTTATTCCATCGACATCTATCCAAAATTTTGCTAATTTTGGAAATAAATTTGATATGTGCAGTCATATTTAGATTTTTAAGGATTTTAGCATTTACCTCACTCAAAATGTGAAATCCAAAACAATATTTCACTACTCTAAAAAGGCTCAAAGCAAACTTTTTCAATTCTACATGAGAAGAAAATCTAGCAGAACTGGTTTTAATGAGTGTTCATCATAGCTTCACAATATAAACGAAGGAAGTTATCAATCATTTTGCTGTTAAGAGATCAAAATTAAGAATTTTTTATATGAATAAAATTATCTTTTTTTTTATTTTCAAATTATTATTAATGTTCCATTATTTTATTCCCTTTTATATAAGTAATATATATATATATATATATATATATATATATATATATATATATATATATATATATATATATATATATATATATATATATATATTATTTTTTTTGTATTCTGAAATATATTGTAATGCCATATATATATATATATATATATATATATATATATATATATATATATATACAGAGATGGGCAGTACCGCGATACATGTACCGGGTACTTGTATCGGGCGATACATTTTGTACCGGTATCGGTATCGCCAACACTGTTGCTAAAGTACCGATGTATCGGTATCGCCCACTTGTTTTTTTGTGTACCGATACCGAAAAATTCGGTACTTTTAATCGGTACATTTATTTTTAGTATATATATTTTCTTTTCTTTTTTTTTTTTTTTTTTTTTTTACCACCCCTCACCCTGCTAGCCCTTTTCTAAGGGGGGGTGTTACACTCAACAAAATTACAACTAACGCAAATTACGCAGATGAGCACAGACGCAGGCTTTGAAGTGCGGGAGATTAAATTCAGCAGGAAACACAGAAGATGGAAGAGAATTCCACAGAGAAGTGGCTGGAAAGAGGGAAGCACCGCAGCGAACTAGACTGGAGCAATATCCCACACAAAACTCATGCGCAGACACAGCACCCCTTGTGCTACGAGGACGTCGTAAAGGTGGAGGTACGCGAGTGACAAGTTCCCTAGAGCACCTGCCGCTGCGGTACCTATAGAAAAGAGATAAAGCACCAACATCGCGCCGCAAAGATGGAGGGTCAAGTGAAGTGGAAAGTACGGAACAGTTTATAAGTCTTTTGGCCTTTGACTCAACCCTATCCAAAAGCCGGGTGAAACCAGAGCCCCCCCAGATATGAGAGCAGTACTCCATACAAGGGCGGATGAGGCCTTTGTATATCTGGAACAACTGAGAAGAGGAAAAAAAAAGTCTCGCGCAGTCTAAACAGAACCCCCAGTTTCTTTGGGCCGCCTAGCAACCGTTGTGATGTGAGGTTTCCAAGACATTTTTTGTTTATGTTAAGGCCAAGGATGTTTATATTTTCAACAGGAGAGACGAGAGAACCGTCGAAAGAGATAGGAAAGTTGGAAGGTGTTTTAGAGAGGAGATTTGTAGAAGTTGAGTTTTTAAAGAATTAAATTTCACAAGGTTGAGACGACCCCACCCGGAAATCCTATCCAGATCAGCGAAAATAGAATCGGAAGATTAAGACGGAAGGCAATTCTAGAAGCAAAAAGGGAGCAGAATTGAAATGAGTTGAAGAATGAGGGTCGAGTCATCGGCATACGAATGGATAGAGTTAGATGTGTGGTGTGAAGATCATTAATGAAAAGTAAGAATAAAGTAGGAGATAAGACAGAACCTGAGGAACACCACAATTAACAGAAAAAGAAGAAGTCGCCCCGTCAACAACATGCCGACATTAAGCGATTTGAGAAAACTAGACATAAGTAAGCAAAGAGAAGGAGGAGACCCAAAGGAAGGGAGCTTGGAGAGCAGTGACGCGTGCCATACCCGGTCAAATGCTTTGGATATGTCAAGCGCCACCACGCAAGTCTCCCCGTAGTTCCTAAGGGCGGAAAACAATAAATCAGTAAGATAGGAAAGTAAATCGCCAGTAGACCTCCGAGCGCCGAAAGCCATACCAACGCGATCGGAAAAGTGATAGATTAGATGATCTAAGAAATGAGAGTTGAGAAGGGTTTCAAAGATCTTAGATAGAATACAAGTGAGAGCTATAGGGCGATAGTTAGAAGGATCAGAGCGTCTTCCTATTTTTCGGAATAGGTTGGACATGTGCGTGCTTCCAACACTGAGGGAAAGTGTTAGTATTGAGACATAGAGAATATAGTTGAACGAGGGGCGGGGTTCAGCACAAGCACACTCCCTCAAAACTCGGGGAGGAATGCCATCCGGGCCACCCGCCTTCCTAACGTTCGTAGATTTCAAGAGCCCATGCACCCGATCGAATGTAATCACAGGCAAAGGCATAGGACACCTGAGAGGAAGAAGGAGGAGGAAGAGGAATGCCAGAATCGTCCAGGGTTGAGTTAAGAGGAAAATAGGAGGCCGAAGAGATTGGCCTTTTCAGTTGGAGAATTAGCAACAGAACCATCAGAGCGAATAAGAGGAGGAAAGACAGATTTACAGAAGTTGTTAGAGATGTTTTTGGCAAGAGGCCATAAAGATTTGTCAGTAGGAGAACCAAGGAGGTTAGCGCACTTTCGTTTAATGAAAGTTCGCTTTGCTCGTCGAAAAGTATCCCTGCAACGATTTCTAGCTGAATGAAAATTAGCAAGAGTGATAGGAGAACGAGAATTTTCCACTCCCGATACGCACTGTCTCTAGCCTGAATGGCCAGAGAACAAGCACGATCGAACCATGGATTATGAGGAGAGAAAGATTTAGTCGAAGAAGGAATGAACCTGCTCATCCCATCAACGACTACAGCTCCCACCTAAACGGCAGAAGTCGATGCGTCACCAGAGACAAAGCAGTCATTCCAATTATATTTATATATATATATATATATATATATATATATATATATATATATATATATATATATATATATATATATATATATATATATATATTATATATATATATATATATATATATATATATATATATATATAAACAGTATATATGGCAACCTCTTTCCCCAACGTCCTCCCTCAATGAAAGGGATTTTGCAATGGATTATATACTTTTTGCTCTAGTATTGAAATTCAAATATAGGAAGGTTGTGCTTGAGAAACATCTATTTTTCTGCCTTTTCTGCTGAGAGTCTGTTTCTCTTTTCATCATATATTAGCCCAGCATTGCTAAATACTCTCTCACTTGGAACATAAGTTGGAGGACAGGCCAGAGTATTTCCTTACAGGATTTGAGAAATCAAGCATTGGGTAAACATTTTGTAACTTTCCACCAGCGATAGGATCATCATTGGTATCCAATCGTTTTCTTGATGATAGTTTTCAATCATTTGCACTACATCTTTTGGTAATGCGTGTGTTTCTTCATCATTACTGGACTGTAGAAATTCTTCCAGTGAATCTGTTATTGATTTACTTGTAGAAGGTGTTGGTTCTGTAGATTTCGTTTTCGTCCTTTATGGGTGGCAAATTAATACTGTTCAGATTGAAGTTTTCAACTGCAACACAAAGTGACATTAACTTGTTCTAATATTGTGTTACAAAAAAAAACTTTTATTAAGGGGGTCTAAGTAAGTTGCAATATATAGTATGAGGGTCATTAATTTCCACAAAATCAAAGCGCTTTTCTAGTTAAAGTTTTATTGCATCTTTCATTCTTTTTAAACCGTCATCATTTTCATTTGAATATGGTTCAAAATGATTCCTTAGCGTTGAGATTATATTATTGAGTATTACATCGCAGACAGAAGCTGTAGAGGCGCTGATTCTTTTAGTAATTTATTCAAATGGTTCCAATAGTTAACTATTGGAACCATTTGAATAAATTACTAAAAGAATG
>JABUQX010103096.1:30000-31675 GCA_015478945.1 Trachelipus rathkii | reverse complement strand
GAAAATGTCCATTGAACTTCATGACTTATAATTCAGTTGACTGCCTCCATTTTCAGTCAAATTGAATTTTCAATGTCGATTTTCTATTATTCGGATGAGGTACAAAAGAGATGAGAGAGAGAGAGGAGAGAGAGACGAGAGAGAGAGAGAGAGAGAGAGGAGGTGAGAGAGAGAGAGAGAGAGAGAAGAGAGAGATTCGAGAGAGAGAGAGAGAGAGCCGTTTCATTGGAATCTGAAAATCTCTCCTTCAAGGACACAGGGGTCCATATTTTGGCTAGGGCTGAGCCCAATTTCCAATCTCCATAAAATTGGACATAAAATTCCGAATTTTCAGCCGATTTTGACCCTATAAACACCAAACTGAGCTTTTTTTGCCCTCTAAAAACCGTTGTTTTCGGGTGGTTTTTTCTGTGTCGTAGCATTTCAGAATTTTTCAATTTGTCAAACCCATGGTTTGACATTTTTCGTATTCAACTTCCAGAATTTTTTTCGATATGACTTCAACTTAAATATGATGGATGGCGTCCAGTACCTCCAATAGTCAAATATTTTTTCCGATTTTTTGGGTTTTCTGCTCAGCGTTGTCCAATTCCAAAACCCCGTTTTTTGGATTTTAAAATGAAAAATTGCGATATTTTTTTTTTCCTGTTCGGGCGAAGTGGATGAACTTTTCAGAGGTATATGTAGTCGAAGAGATGCACATTTTTACTTAGAAAATGAATTTGTTCCGGCACTACTTGTAAAAGGGTTTATTCAAGAAAAAAAAAAAAAATTTTTCAAAAAAAAAAAAAAAATTTCTTTTGAGTATACAAAAAATATCTAAGTAAAAAAGATGTATCTTCGCCCGATTATTATAAACTAAAAATTTGATATGATCGAATGAGTAGAAAAATAAATATCAACTTTTCATTTTTCCAAAAATTCAAATGTTTATATATTTGGTAATAAGTATATATATATATATATATATATATTTAATATATATATATATATTATATATATATATATATTTATATAAATTACATATATATATATATATATATTTTTCTATTAAATATATATAAATATATATATATATATATATATATAATTTATATATATATATATATTTATATATATATATATATATATATATATATATATATTATATATAATATATATATATATATAATATATATAATATATATAATATATATATATATATATATATTTCAATAATATATTCACATATATATATATGTATATAATATATATATATATATATATATATATATATATATTATAGATATATAGATATATATATTATATATATTATATATATATTTCTTTCTTTCTTCTTTCTTCACTTTCCTCTTTGCCCCAAGATTGGGGTAAGGTGCTGTACTACAAGCATCGGAAAGAAAAGCAGTAGGAGAGAACAGGACAAACGTCGAAAAGAAAGCCCAGCCTTAAATAACTTATATATATATTAGTTAAAAAAATTCAGATCCCCGAATCTCCAGGGGGGGGCAAGTGCCCCTCCTTGCCCCTATGTGCGGACGCCAGTATATATATATAATATATATAATATATATATATATATATATATATATATATATTATATATATATATATATATATATATATATTATAAGTGTTATATATATATAATATATATATATATTATATATATATAT